>APFE030834338.1:2796-15900 GCA_000404065.3 Pinus taeda
GAGATGAAGGACGCAGAGTCCTTCACGAAGGACTCAGTGCGGCCCACAAGAGGTTTCAGCTTAAGAGCCAGGAACTTGGCTAGAAAGTAGGTTGGACCCCTGATGGTGTTAACAATAGGCCTCAGAGGGACCCCCTCCTTGTGAATTTTAGGCACCCCATAAATTCTAGGAGCGATGGGGTTGCTCTCAATGAGCTTACGAGACAGAGCCCCCATTGAGCTGCTCGACTTGATAGCTTGAGTCACAGCCTTGGAGATTTTCTTCAGAGGGTTTTTGGACAGTTTCTTGTAACTGCCACTACTATGAAGATGATCCAACATCTTGCTCCGGTAATCCTCTTTGTTGAGGATGACCGTCGCCCCTCCTTTGTCTGCCTTAAGGACCACGATGTCCTCATTCTGGTTTAAGGACTTTAAGGCAGCTATCTCCTCTTTGTCGAGGTTCCTTCGAGGAGGTTTAGCCTTCCTAAGGACCACAGCACAATCCTGTCTGATAGTATCCTTGATATTATCAGGCAGATCTCTAATACCCTACTCCACATCACAAATAATGTCGTCTACACGGATATTTCTAGGGGCAAGGGCAAAGTTGAGGCCCTTGCTAAGAAGATCAAAAACCGACTGGGAGAGGGGAAAGGTAGAGAGGTTAACCACCTTACTCTTTCGCTCAGACGAGGGGGGAGAAACCTTTTTGGAAAGGTCCTCTTGAGCTCTAATACTGCTAGGGCCCTCAATACCTTCTGGACAAATAAAAGCTAAATTTGACTCACCTACCTTATCATCAATGACGTTACTGCTATCAATAGATATCCAATTATTATTATCAATTTTATTATCAAATTCATTAATAATAGGAATTATATTCTCGTTTTCTAACTCTTTAATAATGATATCGGTATTATTCCTAGACTTGGGATAATTAACTATGTTGTTATAAATATTATTAACAAGCAAAATATTCTCTTCGCTAATCCCTTTCTTATTTTCTTTATTAAAGCTATTTAAATCGAGAGATTTATTAACACTACTATTATCATTTCTATCCTTATCTAATACGCTACAATCAATTGCATTCAAATTACTATTAACCAAATCACTGCTAACGTACCTGCCTGAATCCAAGAACGAAGCGTTATCGTTCAAGCCTGACTCCACATTAAAAACGCGGATACCTAACCTCGGACCCTTACCTTCGTGGCTGATGACCTTACCGTTACCGCTAACAGGGAACCTGAGCGAGCCATCCAAGACTGCGTTGACCGAGCCCTCTGCTTGGCTGCCGCTGCTCTACGAACTGTCCCTGCTGGCAAAGTCAAGCCCGCCTGCATAAATTCTGCCAACCGGAGGTCGATATCGCTCAGAATCTAAACGCTTACCCATTATCATTCCGCAATCTTTATCAGGAGAGGACGCCGCAGCAATCAGGCCATCCACCTCGATCAAACTGCTATCTGGGGGTCTAACAACGCCAGAATGCTTACAGCAAGAGCTGCCCGAGAGGTCTGCGTAGCCATTCGAGGAAGAGGCTGTCCTGAGGCTGCCCCCCGAAGGCCGGGATGAAGGGACATCAATGCGCTCTCCAGTTCGAACTTGACTGACGGAGGAAACCCAGGAGCAGAGGGCAGACCTCTGAGAACCTGTAATACAACTTCGGGAACCCTTAAACGCAGTGTCATCACTTTTAGCCTGCTGAGACAAGACCTGGAACTTTGCTGCCTTCTTTTTCCTTCTGATTTCCTCTAATCTAACCGATTTTAAAGCTGAGCAAGCATCTACTCTAGCCCATAGGGAGGGAGAGATCAGGCTCGAGAGTTCCAGGTGTAAAACCAGAAGGCTCCGAGAAAGACGATCAATATTTTTCCTGACTCTACAGATCTCCAACCTTAAAAGCGCAAGACTGGCTTTTGTGAATACTCCATGACTGGATGGAGTGTGTAGATGATGATTAATCTGGGCGAAGACTGGGATAACTACTGAGTCTCTGCATCTCTTCAAAAACGCTAGATCTGCTTTCAACTTAGAGACCTGCAAGCGTGCCCGTTCAAACTGGTGAACCTTTGACTTGGGTTATTGATTGATAAAGTAGCCGTTTGAGTGTTTTAGCCGTTGGAATCTCTGCTTGGACTATTTAAATCGCTGAGCTAGATCTGTATTTTCAACTTGTCCTGACGATGAACCACATTGGTTGGTTCGAAACGCGTTGACAGAAATCTTTCTTATGTGATTTACGCTGAAGCTCTCCTTATAACTATGACAAATCACAGAAGTCTCAATTCTACAATTGTATCCCTGCACGGTATGGCCACGGCTTCAAAGGTTCACCAGTTTGAACGGGCACGCTTGCAGGTCTCTAAGTTGAAAGCAGATCTAGCGTTTTTGAAGAGATGCAGAGACTCAGTAGTTATCCTAGTCTTCACCCAGATTAATCATCATCTCCACACTCCATCCAGTCATGGAGTATTCACGAAAGCCAGTCTTGCGCTTTTAAGGTTGGAGATCTGTAGAGTCAGGAAAAATCTTGATCGTCTTTCTCGGAGCCTTCTAGTTTTACACCTGGAACTCTTGAGCCTGATCTCTCCCTCCCTATGGGCTAGAGTAGATGCTTGCTCAGCTTTAAAATCGGTTAGATTAGAGGAAATCAGAAGGAAAAAGCAGGCAGCAAAGTTCTAGGTCTTGTCTCAGCAGGCTAAAAGTGATGACACTGTGTTTAAGGGTTCCCGAAGCTGTATTACAGGTTCTCAGAGGTCTGCCCTCCGCTCCTGGGTTTCCTTCGTCAGTCAAGTTCGAACTGGAGAGTGCATTGATGTCCCTTCATCCCGGCCTTCGGGGGGTAGCCTCAGGACAGCCTCTTCCTCGAATGGCTGCGCAGACCTCTCGGGCAGCTCTTGCTGTAAGCATTCTGGCGTTGTTAGACCCCCAGATAGCAGTTTGATTGAGGTGGATGGCCTGATTCCTGCAACGTCCTCTCCTGATAAAGATTGCGGAATGATAATGGGTAAGCGTTTAGATTCTGAGCGATATCGACCTCCGGTTGGCGGAATTTATGCAGGCGGGCTTGACTTTGCCAGCAGGGACAGTTCGCAGAGCAGCGGCAGCCAAGCAGAGGGCTCGGTCAACGCAGTCTTGGATGGCTCGCTCAGGTTCCCTGTTAGCGGTAACGGTAAGGTCATCAGCCACGAAGGTAAGGGTCCGAGGTTAGGTATCCGCGTTTTTAATGTGGAGTCAGGCTTGAACGATAACGCTTCGTTCTTGGATTCAAGCAGGTACGTTAGCAGTGATTTGGTTAATAGTAATTTGAATGCAATTGATTGTAGCGTATTAGATAAGAATAGCAATGATAATAGTAGTGTTAATAAATCTCTTGATTTAAATAGCTTTAATAAAGAAAATAAGAAAGGGATTAGCGAAGAGAATATTTTTCTTGTTAATAATATTTATAACAACATAGTTAATTATCCCATGTCTAGGAATAATACCGATATCATTATTAAAGAGTTAGAAAACGAGAATATAATTCCTATTATTAATGAATTTGATGATAAAATTGATAATAATAATTGGATATCTATTGATAGCAGTAACGTCATTGATGATAAGGTAGGTGAGTCAAATTTAGCTTTTATTTGTCCGGAAGGTATTGAGGGCCCTAGCAGTATTAGAGCTCAAGAGGACCTTTCCAAAAAGGTTTCTCCCCCCTCGTCTGAGCGAAAGAGTAAGGTGGTTAACCTCTCTACCTTTCCCCTCTCCCAGTCAGTTTTTGATCTTCTTAGCAAGGGCCTCAACTTTGCCCTTGCCCCTAGAAATATCCCGGTAGACGACATTATTTGTGATGTGGAGCAGGGTATTAGAGATCTGCCTGATAATATCAAGGATACTATCAGACAGGATTGTGCTGTGGTCCTTAGGAAGGCTAAACCTCCTCGAAGGAACCTCGGAAAAGAGGAAATAGCTGCCTTAAAGTCCTTAAACCAGAATGAGGACATCGTGGTCCTTAAGGCGGACAAAGGAGGGGTGACGGTCATCCTCAACAAAGAGGATTACCGGAGCAAGATGTTGGATCATCTTCATAGTAGTGGCAGTTACAAGAAACTGTCCAAAAACCCTCTGAAGAAAATCTCCAAGGCTGTGACTCAAGCTATCAAGTTTAGCAGCTCAGTGGGGGCTCTGTCCCGTAAGCTCATTGAGAGCAACCCCATCGCTCCTAGAATTTATGGGGTGCCTAAAATTCACAAGGAGGGGGTCCCTCTGAGGCCTATTGTTAACACCATCAGGGGTCCAACCTACTTTCTAGCCAAGTTCCTGGCTCTTAAGCTGAAACCTCTTGTGGGCCGCACTGAGTCCTTCGTGAAGGACTCTGCGTCCTTCATCTCGATTCTCAAGGATATTAGGCTGGACCCGGAGGACATTCTTGTCAGCTTTGATGTTGTCTCCTTGTTCACGTGCATTCCCATTAGAGAAGCCATGGAAGTGATACATCGCCTGACAGATCCGGACACCACGCATCTGGTTGAGGTATGTCTCACCTCCACATTCTTCAGTTTCGAAGGGGAGTTCTATGAACAAACCTGTGGCGTTGCCATGGGTTCCCCCCTCTCCCCGATCGTGGCAAATCTTTTTATGGAAGATTTCGAAGCCAAGGCTCTAGCCTCGGCCCGTCTCCTTCCTAAGCTGTGGAAAAGATATGTAGATGACACCAATGTCATCTGGCCCCATGGTCATGAAGAGCTCGATCGTTTCCTGGATCACCTCAACGGCCAGTCCTCTACCATAAAGTTCACCATGGAAAAGGAGGTCAATGGTAGCCTCCCTTTCCTGGATATTCTTATTTCCAGGAGGTTGGACGACTCTCTCTCACACGCGGTGTACCATAAGAAGACTCACACAGAGCAGTATCTTCACGCTGATTCCCATCATTTCCCTGCTCAGAAGATGGGTGTTCTCAACACCCTGGCTACGCGTGCCCTCAGGATTTAGGATAAAGAAAACCTGGATAGGGAGAGAAACCACCTCCTCGATGTCTTTGTGGAGAACGGATATAGCAGGCAACTTGGTCATAAGGCTTTCCATACTGCCTCCAAAAATGTTTTTAGTGAAAAAGAGCCTAAAGAGCGCCATCCAGGTGTCCATATTCCATATATCCAAGGGACCACGGATCGGATTGCTCGGATCCTTAGGAGGTTTGGTATCCCCTCAACCTTCAGGCCTCTCAGAACCATTCGTAACTCCCTGAGGTCAGTAAAGGATCCGGTCGACCCCAAAGACATGAAAGGGGTCTATCTGATTCCTTGCTCTTGTGGGACCCCTTATATAGGGGAAACTGGGCGCTCCATCCAGTAGAGAATTGGAGAGCATGCAGCGGACCTGAGGCATGGTAGAATAAAGTCCTCAGCTCTAGCAGAGCATGTGGACAAAACTAAGCATCATGTCTGCATAGAAGAGGCCAAAGTCATTGCCAGGGTGGATTGGTTTCATCATCGCAAGTTAAGGGAAGCTATTGAAATTGAGTGAAGACCCATCAATCTCAACAGAGACGATGGATGGAAGGTCAGTAGAAATTGGATCCCTGCGTTGTCGTCTTAAGATTTCTTCCTTCCCCCTCTGTTCTTCCAGGTTCTTTCTCTGGGTGGGCGTGAGTCTGGTTTTCACCTCTCGTTGGCAGCATTGTTCTTCGTAGGTTTATCCTCCTCTTATGCAGTATCGCTGTTTTATGTAGGATTTATTAAAAATATAGCATAAAAATATTTCCTAAATTATTCTTATATTATTAATAACAATATTAAATCTTATGGCAATGAAATTAACAGTCTTTTATAGCCTTCAGATTAATAAGAAATATCTCCCTCATTATTATAATTTTAAATTCATAAGTCTTTAGTTCTATTAATATTTATTGTCCCTCTTTTAATATTATATTAATTAATAGTATAACCATAGCATAGTATGGTTATATAGGACCTTTATAGATTAATTTAAATATATTAATTAATTAATATTTATTTTAATATTATTAACTATATATATTATTATGTTTATACATATAGCATTAAAAATTAGTTTATATATAATAACAAATTAATCTGCAATTATCCTAATTTAACCTTCTTTCTATAAAATTAATACATATAACCCCTCTTATTTTATTTAAGACATATATATATTAATATAAATTAGTTAACTAATTAATTTCATAGTAAGTAATTATATATATATTATTTTACACATATAATCGTAATAATTAACTTATATATAATGCATTATTATATATTAATATTTTAATTTTAATTGACCCAATAAAATGTATTATAAATTAATTATAAACAAGATTAATTCAATTACGGTAACAATAATAACAAATAGGGCATTTAGAAGATTAGGTAGAATAATTAAAGTTTTAGAATATACATATATATTTAGGTTAGATTTAATGAATTAATTAAATAAATATTAACATATATATTTGTACATAGTTTTACGTATAATGTGGTAATAATTAAAATTAAATAAATGAATTATTTCTACCAGATTAACCTAACTCTGAATATAATAATATTTTAATTAATTAGAGGACGTTTGACTTGGGTTATTGATTGATAAAGTAGCCGTTTGAGTGTTTTAGCCGTTGGAGTCTCTGCTTGGACTATTTAAATCGCTGAGCTAGATCTGTATTTTCAACTTGTCCTGACGATGAACCACATTGGTTGGTTCGAAACGCGTTGGCAGAAATCTTTCTTATGTGATTTACGCTGAAGCTCTCCTTATAATTAATAATATTTTCGGGGTTTTATTATATTTTTTATACGAGGAAGGGTATAGTTGCATGGGAGTTTATATAATAAGAATTAGTGTTAATATGACAAATGAATGAATGTAAGCACTAAGTTTAATGTTTTGAAACTTAGGCAAAAGGGAAAAAGGGATTTTACACAAGAAATGTGGCTAATTTTCCTAAGTAAAAGATAGAGCTTTACTTAGGCATCAAATGAAAAAATGGGATGAGTGATTTTAAAGATATTAAGCAGATCTCAATACCTTTAAGGGAGATTAGTAAGTGACTTGGGGGAAAAATGAGGGGAAATTAGTTATGAAAGTATGTCCTGCTTGGACTGCATCCAAATATCTGTCTTGCACTTGTGATGGGACTAAAATTCAACAAATTCACACAATACATCACAAGTCACATTCTGCAACATCACTCTACCTACCCAACTTACTTTGCGTAACATCTTTTCTTCTTTTTCTATGGGTGCATTTAGGTTAGCAAATCCTTATAAATTTTTTCTTTTCTTTTCATTATAAGCCTACCTAAATCTGCACTTATTTCTTCCAAGGGCATCAGATTAAATTTGTTGAGCTCCTTTGTTTCTCTACCTATCTACTTATCTTCCAAGATTGAACAGTTTGGACAGACTTTATTCTCTACCTCTAAACAAGTAAATTCAAACATGAACTGGCCAAGATTAAGCTGTTTGGTCATTCATCAATCATGTCATGAATCAACAAGCTGTACACCATGAGGTCATTTGAAAAAATGGAGTAGTAGTGGCATTTTGGATTTGCACACTTTCCTAGTCTATTTGATTGGGGTTCATTTCTTTCATTTTTTGACCTTTTCATTCTTTTTGCCCTTTGATTTTTCTTTTAGGGCATACCCTCTTTACATTTTTTAAATTTTTGATTCATTGATAATGTGGAAAACCTTTGCCACCAGTAAAAGGTATGAACATATTAGAGAATTGATAAATGCCAATCATGAAATATGACACCTATTGCTATAGGAACCTAACAGTGGTTCCACTTGGGGATGGATTTCCCTGGTGGAAAGTCAAGAACACTAGGTCAGATTTCCTTCTCTATAACCTTTGATTTTTCTCTGAAACCTCCTTCTGCTGGTTGCTTCATTATACTTATGACAGTTGTACTTGTGAATCTTAGGGCCTTCTCTACGGGCTTCAACTTCAGCAATTTGTTGTCCAATTCAAACCGAGACATTCTCAAATATAAAGTATGTATAGGTTAAGACAAAAATACCTCAGACATTTTGATCAAAGTAGTGCTTGAGCATCTGGCCATTAACTGGCCCTTCCTCTGTTTCTGAACTATCCAGATTCTTCAAAAAGTAAGTGTTGTTCCCTTGCAAGGCTTGAATGACAAAAGGCCCTTCCACAGGAAGTCAAACTTTCCATGCTTTCCTTTGTCTTCTCTTCTGGAGTCCCATTTTAAAACCTTATCTCCAAAGTAGAAATCTTCTGCCTTTGTCCTCTTATCAAAAATCTTCTTGAGCTTTTCTTGTAGTACTTGAGATCTCTGATATACTTCCTCCCTAGTCTGCTGCAAGTGGATAGTCTAATTTATTCTTCTCTGAATATCATTGGGTTCCACCTGAGTTTCTTGCAGCAATTTCATCACAGGAACTCCTAGATATGAAGGAAACACAGCCTCCATACCATAAACCAACTCATAAGGGATAGTTCCAATAGATCTCTTTGTAGTTAATCTGTCTGCCCAAAGTGCATTTATCAGTTTCTTGTGCCAATTTTTCTTGTTCTCTTTCAACAGTTTCTTGATGATATTGATCAGGCTTTTATTGGAAGATTCAGCTAGGCCATTACCTTGAGGGTAATAGGCAGTGGAATGGCCTAAAGTGATATGGTATTTATGGCATACATTCTCTTAGATTTGAAGGCGATAGCATTGTCGGTTATGATCTCTTTAGGACAACCAAAACGGGAGAGTATATTGGTTTCTAAGAATCTTATGATCACGGTGTCATTGGCTTGTCTGTTAGGAATAGCTTCTATCCACTTGGTGAAGTAATCAGTGGCAGTGAGAATCCATTTATGCTGGCCAGAAGATGGGGGATGGATTTCCCCAATGAAGTCCAAACCCCATTGTTGGAAAGGCTTTTCTGTAGAAATTGGCTTCAGGGGTAGAGGTAAAAGCTTCCTCTAACCTTCAAAAATTTGGCATTTATGGCAAGAGGTAACAAATTTTTTCACATCTGTGAATAAGGTGGGCTAGTAAAATCCACCGCTTAGGATTTTATCTGCTATTGATTTCCAGTAAAGATGTCCACCACAATCCCCTGCATGAAATTCTTTCAGCGCATTGTCAGTTTCATCCTTTGTTAAACAATTCAGTAAAATACCTTCATCATTTTTCCAAAATAAAGTATCATTTAAAATACAGAATTTTGAGGCTTTCATTTTCAGAAATCTTTTCTTCGTTCTAGATAACCCTGGAGGAGCTTGCAGGTTTAGCAATACATGAATTATATCATCATACCAAGGTGATTGTTCAAAGGCTTGATTGATCTGTGGAGTCGCCATCTCCTGTTCGTTATCCAGTTCATTGATATCAAGGACTTGAAAATTGGTTTCAGTCATAAGTTTAGCTAATCCTTGTCCCTTTATCAGCTTTGTAGGTTTTATTTCAATATCATACTCCAAAATGTTTGCTATCCATTTCCCTCTTTTGCCTTCAATTCCCTCCTGAGTCAGGATATCTTTCACAACAATGTTTGGCACATAAGTAATTATATGGGAATACAAAATGTAAACTCTAAAGTCTTTAATAGCTTTGACGAGTACATAAGGCTGTTTTTCCATGATTTGATATTTTAAAGGTGCATCTCTAAGTGCTTTATTGAAAAAAGCTATGGGTTTTTCACATCCCTGATCATCTTTTTGTAGTAAAACAACAGTAATGGTGTGTTATGATGCAAATGAAAATATTATAAAGTCCCTATCAAACTTTGGGCTTGTAAGGATTGGTGTTTTAGCTAGAGCCATTTTGATTTCTTCAAATGCTTGTTTGGCTTCTACTGTCCATTTGACCTTTGAATCATTTTTTAACATGTTGTTCAACAATCTGATTAATTCAACCAAGTTAGGTATGAATCTCCTTAAGAAATTGATCTTCCCTAGGAAAGCTTGTAGTTCTTTGATATTTCTGGGGTGAGGAACTTGCAGAATGGCTTGTATTCTATCAGGATCAATTCTAATGCCATCTTTGGAAATAATGTGGCCTAGCAGTTTGCCTTCTTCTAGACCAAACAATGATTTCTTAGGGTTCAATGAAATACCATACTTTCTGCATACTTGAAACACTTGTCTCGAATGATCTAGATGTTGCTAGTTTGATTTCGAGAAAGCAGTGAGGTCATCTAGATATATAACTAGAAAATCATGAATCTCCTTTGCAAAAGCTATATCCATTGCTCGTTGAAACGTTGCCCCTGCAGTCTTAAGTCCGAATGGCATATTAACGTATTTGAACGCTCCCCAGGGTGTTGTAAAGGCAGTTTTTTCTTGATCATCAGGGTGGACTAAAATCTGGTTAAAACCTGAGAATCCATCTAAAAGTGAAATCCTAGTGGCACCCACAACCCTCTGTAAAATGTGATCCATTTTGGGCAATGGGTAATTGTCTTTCAAAGAAACCTTATTCAGATTCCTTAAACCAACACACAATCTGATTTCCCTTGTTTTCTTCCTAGTGGGTACTAGATTAGATACCCATTCTAAAAATCTGATAGGAGAAATTATTCCTACCTCATACATCCGTTTGATTTCCTTTTCAATTAATGGGAGCAATACAAGGTTAATTCTCCTAAGTTTTTGTTTGAAGGATTTTTGATTTTCTTTGAGAGGTATAGTGTGTTGAATCACAGAAGTGTCATAAGATTTGAGATCCTCATAACTCTAGGCAAAAACATCTTGGAATTCTTTGAATAGTTTAACATATTTAAGCTTTTGATCAAAGGAAAAGGTTTTGGACAATTTTATCATTTTTGGATTTCCCTTGGTCCCTATGTTGCAGCCTTCAATGTCGGTTTTTGGAGGTTCCATTTTAGGCTTCTTTGGGATATCATTGAAATCGAAGAAATCTTCTAATGGAGTTAATCCTTTGGGAAAACAATTATCTTTTAGATCGATGACTTCAGCTTCTCCTTCAATGATCTCATCAATATCTGTCTGTCTAAGGTCTTACACTTCTTGCTTGGTGAATTTTGTTGGATGAATCCTTTGAGTTGCATGTTCTGCTGAGATGTGTGTTTGTAATTTTTTTGTTTGGTGAAACTCATTGACAGTGTCAAGGTATATATTGGTATTAGAAAATTCTTCCTCAAGAGTTAAAAAATTGTTGATCTGGATATCATTGTCAAACACTTTCCAATTTTTTATATTGTCAGGTATTGCTGGCCTATGTCTAATCTCAGCCGTGAACTGATGATTAGGTTCAAACATTAATTTGCAAGTGCTGGCAAATGTTGCTAAGCTGTGAGCATGCAAATTATGATTTCTTGGGATTTTAGCCAGCTGTGTTTCAAGGAATGCGTTGAGGATGTTGATTGCTGTTCCTCTATAAGCTCTCAATCTAGGATCAATTGTTAGGAAGTTTCCTAGCATCAAGGCTTCATATTCAGCCATGTTATTGGTGCATTTAAAGTTTAAACTGTAAGCATGACCTTCAGCATGGTCGTTCTCTAGATTGTGCACCCAGATTCAAGCTCCTGCTCCTAATTTGTTAACTGAACCATCAAATTCTAAATACCAAAGGGTTTCATGTTCATAATCAGTATCAAGAGTCTGAGTAATCTGCTTTATAGGCAGATACACTTCTTTACTTTCAGCTGATTCCTCTTGATTGACTGATATATCGTTGTTCTCAGAGATTTATGGAATATGAGCACTAGAGTTTTCGCTTGGAATTTCAGTTTGTTGGAATGTTCAAACCTTGATGCCGGCTGGGGGATTTGTTTCAGCGTTATAGAGAATGAAAGAGTCTAAATCAGAGTGCATGGAGTAGATGGGGAAATTCTGGGCTTTCTCCTAGCTACTCACCACATATCTCATTAAAGTTTCTCTATATAATTTCTTTGGTTGGCCAAATGCTGAAATGGTAGCATAAGACATGTCCAACTGCAAAGATCCTCGAAGCTTAGCACCCCATGACCTAGACAATAACATGCCATATTTGGGTGGAATATCAGCTACCACCACATCCATATTTGGGTGGAATATCAGCTACCACCACGTCCATTAAAATTGTTTTGGCATGGTATTAGACTAATGATACACATAAGTCTTTGATTAGTCCTAGATATCAGACTTGGCTTGAATCAAAAGAGAATAAATTCTTGTATGGTCTGGTAATGTCTAATTCTAACTTCTCCATTACAGATTTCGGCATCAAGTTTTGAGAAGCGCCAGAATCAAACATGGCATTGTGGAGTATTTTATCATGTATGTTCAAGCTTACATAGAAGGGTGGAACACCCCAATCTACTGATTTTCCATTTACCTCAGGTCCAAAAATTAATTCCGGCTGATCATAAAAAATGTTCATTGAATCTTGGTTTACAAAAATTTGAAGTGATTTGTTGATTTGACTTCTATAGTCATCATGCTTAGCCAATTATGACAAAGGAATGGCTATCTTTAATTTTCCTATTTCAGTTTCAAGGTTGAAAGGTTTTTCAGTTTGAACTTTCACCTTTTTGGCTGTGGGATTGTCTTGTTCTGCTATGTTTTCTGTGTTTTTTTCTTTTCGAGGAGTAGGGTTCTAGACTGAAGTTGCTTCTATATCAATTTGAATAGGTTCCTCTATATTTTCTTTGGGAGGACTGGAAGTGGAAGGATGTCTATCGAGTCTTAGGTTGTCTAATACATCTTCAACTATTGGATCACTTAGGTCAGGACTTTTTCCAAGAAAGACTTGTGCAGAGGTATTATTGACTTTGGCCCTGTTGGGTTGTTTGGTATTTTTCTGTTTATTGGTTTCAGGGACATCTATTCTTCGGCTTCTCAGATTGTATTTTTTATGGACTTCATAAATTGCTGAATCATATCCTTCTCTAAAATCAAATGACTCACCTGACTGAGTTTGGAATTGTTTGACAGAATGAGCTTCTTGGTCTTCTTGTGTTAAGAAAACTTGTTGTTCATTATTGAGGCCCATTAAGTTAATTTTAGTGTCTTATGGTGGTTCCTCAGAAGTTGAGGCTTCAACAAAATTTTCTTGAAATGGGGGCCTAATATTTGTGTCAAGTCCAGCCTTTCCAATGTTAGGGTTTTGATTTTTTCTGAAGTTTGGCTTTCTTCTA
>APFE030834344.1:0-17001 GCA_000404065.3 Pinus taeda
CACAAACAGATCACAGATCAATACACCGGTATTTTGACGTGGTTAAAACCCTCAGAGAGGGAAACATTCCACGGCCTGTGCCAACGTGGCTACTACAGGCAATTTATTAATAAAAGAATGAAAATTTACATAAGCTTCTCTCATGCACGATGAACCTACAAATGACCCTCCATGCGCTTTAAATAGAATTCATGAACCAATCGGGTGTCAAGCCACGGATCAAGTGTCGGTAATACCGAGGAGAGAATGAGTTGTCAGATCACTACATATCGTGACCGTCGGATTGTAAGTTACAAATGCACATAGTAAAGAAACACACTTTACCTAACTCTATACTAGACCAAGTTATACTTAACTATTCGTACGTGTCGGAATATCCTAACATAAAAAACCCCATCAATACCTTTAAGTCCTAGCAACACTTCAGGTCAAACCTTGTTCGCTTGCAAAGGATTGAAAACACTAGCAAAAAGCTAGAGAACAACTGAAACCTTTTGTTGGCCCCTAAAGTAGAACCCTAGTCTCTGTAATGTTTTTGCCAACACCTTTCCTAGTGTGATAAACTTATTTTGGAGGTAGTATCTTTGTCTAACAAAATTTTTAACTAATGGTATTGGATGTCGAGACATCAAAAGAATTATTGAATTCCATATAACCAAAGTACTGATATGGTCAAGCTCTATTGCAAAACCTCTCTTGATAGAAATTTCCCCACTGGAAAAATATCTATTGACTAAGAACTCTATCATAGGAACCTCAAGAAATTGTGAGGTTTCCATACTATATGGGACTTTACGATATATTTAGACTCCAATATCTCGAAATTGAATGTTTGGAACCTCTCATAATGGAACCTTTCAATCAAGTGAATTGAGGCGGATACACTTCAACATCAGGGTTTTAAGCAGTAAAGAAACATGCTACTAGAATAATAAATGCTAGGGTTGGAGCCACTCTTGGAACCTCAAATACTTAACTATGTGTGTTGCATATTTCTCTTTTGGATGAAAGGAAGTAGATCTAGCTTTATTCCTAACACTAAGTATACAGGAGGATTGGGTTTATTGAATATCTCTACAACCTTTTAACCCAGTCCCAAATAAGGAGGTGTTATATGGAAATTAAATTAGGTACTTTCATTGTCAAGTCATCTTTGATGGAGTAACTAATCGTCGCCTAAACCCATAATAACTTGGAAACTAAGTTAATTTCATGATATTCATTAATTGATAAGAACACAATAGGTGACTTTACAATTACTTTGTACTTTGTATACACAAAGAAGAATAAGACATATTAAAATAAATAGATACTGATATACATTTCATAATAGAGGGATATATTCTATACATTTATATAAAACGTATACATATAAGTTCATAGCATCTAGAGGCACTATAGAGCTTAGTATTGGAGTGATGTTGTAATGGTGTAAATGTATGTTTGTAAACATTTACGTAGTTTAATTAAAAAATAATAAGATACTAATATGAAGGATATGTTGTTTCAATTAATAATGAATAATAAAATTCAATTTGCTATATTGTAATTTTGTTTTTATTATTAAAATTACCAACAATTTTTTAAGTAAAAGAAAATCATAATCTACATATATATAAGATATAAATAGTAGCTATAAATTAACAACCATTTTATCATATCAATTAAAATAGTAATCTTGTAAACATATTTAATTTTAATTAATAAGCACATAACTTAATACTTACAATAAACTTAAAATATGACAAGATTTTTAACCATAAATTTCCCCCAACTTTACCATGGATAATTTTAACTTGTAAATAGGCTACATTATAATACCATGGGCCAATACCATGGCTTATCAATACCACATGCACAAAAGCCATAAATCATTTCACAATCAAAATATTTTATAAATATTTTATTTTAGTTTAATTTTATAACATTTTTTTAATTAAATATAAAAGAAAAAAGTTTATAATTACTTTGACAATATTCAAAGAGAGTAATAAAGATTTATTAAAAATTAAAAATATAGTACTTTTATATATAAAGAGTGTGAAATTTTTTTTTTAATAAAATATAATAATAATATTAAGAATCAACATAGATCTCTACAAAGCGATGAGAAGAATGAAAGAAGTTTCAATCTTGAGAGATTTGATCGCTTTTATTGTTTAGTAGATCCTCAATTAAAATGAATCTAGGTTGATTATATATATATAAACATAATTTCCAATAAAAATACGATAAAAAAATAAAGTAATCTAAAATTGGTTAACCATGAAACAAGGCTCCCAAAAAATAAATAATAATGAAAGCCTTAAGTATAGAAAATTTTACAAAGTTATAGATTTAGGTTATATTAATGATGATACATATAGAACAAATTAAGTAATTTGTTTTGGCTGACAATAGAGTATTTATGGGTGTTACATGACCAAAGCCCTCTTTTATTTATTTATTTCTCATCTTTATCCTCGGATCCAATTTTTTTTTTTTATATTTTTGGTTGACCCTGAAGTATTTATGGGTTTTACTCGACCGAAGCCCTTTTTATTTATTTATTTCTCATCTTGTGTACATCTTTATTCTCTGATCTAATTTTTTTATTCAGAAAATTTCTATATTATTTTTATTTTGTCTAGACTTTATTTATTTATTTTCTTTTTTTCTATATTTATTTTAATTTCTAATTTTACTTTAAATTATTTTATTGTATTGAGAGATACATTTTCTAATTGAGTATGAACGAGATGTGTAATTTCATGTGTACTCAATCCAGAGTTAGTATGTGTCCTTTTAAAATTATAATTAAAAAAATTAACATTGCTCAAACACACACACACACAACTATTGTTAACACAATCTTTGGAATTCCTAAATACACAAGCTAAAGAATGGAGTCCATATGCCAAACAAACATATCTATGGTTGTGCAGAGGTGATCAATATGACCAAGCTCAATTTGATAGAAGGAATTGAGGAGAACCCGTGGCTCTGGAGATATAACAACCTATTCTTTGGCATTAACTTTGACAGAGGATTGAATTTCTAGAACATTCAGTCAGTTTGAGAAATATGGGTCTAGTGAAACAGAATTTGTAGTGGAAATTCAGGCATTATAAAGTACTCAACAATAGTCTTGACCCTGAGATGTGGCATGTGCGTCCATAGGGAATTGTCTATGTAGGAGTGAAAAATTTCTTTCTCGATGTTCGAAGAGTGACAAGAAAAAATAAAGAAAAACATGTTTTAATTAATTTATACAAAGACGTATGACATTCCATGGGACCATGGTTGGAATTTGATGGGAAAAATTCTCACCACAAGGCATTTAGATTGTTTTTTATGTTTAAAAAATTTGTATAACTATTTCACATGATGTTTGTTGAAGTTTACAAAACATATTTTAGATGGTTTATTATTTTCTGAAAATATTATTAATACACTATGTTATGTTTTCAATTTAGGCTAGGACATATTACAATGTCACCTGTGGAAAGTAGAATTTCCTGTAGATTCACAAGCTCATGCAATTTACTAAAGCACATGACAAGAATCTACTTCTACTTTCAACTAATGGAAGAAAATAGATCGATAAAAACAATATGAACAAGAAGAAGACAAATCAATGGAACATAACACAATAATTTTTCCTAGGGAAAGCCACATCTCAAAACCTCGCCTATTTGTATTGCATTAAATCAGAAATATGAGTAAAGATACAAAGTTTTTTCTTGCGAAGAGCAATTCCACACAAGTATGCTCAGCTCTCTGCCTCACAAGCCCTATCTTATCCAATACTTAGCCAATTTCCATACCTGCCAAGCCCCTATTTCCTAGTGAAATTCCTAGGATGAATAGACTGTATTTAAAGGGAATTCATGCTTCCAAAATTGCGCAATTAAAACATAGGTCCTTCTTTGATTGCATGCATGATATTTAAAACTTAGTAAATCATACAACTAATAGTACAATATCCCTGCATTCTAGTCTCAATTGAGTCTTTCTCTGAATTGACATGCATGAGTTTCTCATGAGGGAATATTCAGTTAACTGGAGTAAGACTTGTGGATGTACCAGTGCACCAACTGACTGTTAGTCCTCTATTAGTTCCACAAATAGTTAGAACTGATTTGACTGATCACAACTCAGTAAACTATGTTAATCTAATTACAACTCAAATAAACTCATCTTGGACCCCTAAAATCTAGGGAGAACATATATATGACTACAAAAAGACTTCCAACTCGAAATTCCTAGGCTAATTAAGCTAATTAAACTTAACTAACTATTTACGAGTTGCTATGGGAATAGAATTCAATTTTAATTTTCAGTTTAATTCAAGGACAAATTAAACTAGAATTTCTTGTTTCCATTTCTCAACACTCCCTCTCAAGAAGAAAGGGATTATCAACTACCTTGATCTTGTCTCTGTGAAACTTGAATTTACATTTTGACAATACCTTTGTCAAAATTTCAGCATCTTGCTCCTCTGTGGGAATGAAATCTAACAACATGATCCACCTCAATACACAATATCTAAGATGATGATATCAGATATCAATGTGGTTGGACCTATCATGAAAAACTAGATTTTTAGAGAGTTTGATACAACTTCGATTATTGTAGTAAATCACTGTTGGATCCTTCTTCTAACCAAATAGGCCAACCAGGATCTCCCTCATCCAGATGGCCTCACATGCCACCTGAATTGTAGCCATGTGCTCTTCCTCTACCAAACTGAGTGCAACCGATCTTTGTTTCCTACTGTACCAAGAAACTGTCACTGACCCAATACTAAAAATCCCTCCTAATGTGCTTTTTCGGTCAGATGGACTTCCTGCCCAATATGCATCCGTGAAACCTTGAAGATTCACTCTCTGTACCTGTTTGTACCATAATCCGTACTGAGTAGTGCCCCTAAGTTATCTCAATACATGCTTTGTCGCCTTCCAGTACAACTTGGTAGGCCTAACCATCGCTTGAATAAGTTGGTTAATTTCATATCATAAATTCGGTCATGTGTTCACCAAGTGCATGAGTGAATCCACAAGCTGGCTATAAACAGTAGCTTCCACTACCTCTCTTGAAGTAGCATCCTCCTTCCTCTAGTTACTAGCTAGAGTATTCTTCATAGGCTTGCAACTCTCCATGTGGAACCTTCTGAGTATCTCTTTGGCATACTTTCCTTGAGGCACAAACAACTCCCCATCACCCTATCATACTTCCATGCCCAGAAAGTAATGAATAAGCCTCAATTCCTTCATCTCAAACTATCTTGCAAGGTCCTCCTTGCGATATTTGATCAGTTGATCATTACCTGCCAGTATGAGATCATCAACATAAAGTATAATGATCAACATCTTACCTTCCACCACTATGTGGTACATGTTCCCACCCACTTCACTCTTCGTGAAGCCCAACCTGGTGAACTAGTTGTCTATTGTGGTGTACGAAGCATGAGGTGCTTGCTTCAAATCATACAATGCTCTCTTGAGTCGGCACACATGCAAATCACAGTCGAAGGTTGCAAAACCTTCAGGCTACTCTATGTACACTTCTTCCTCAATCATACCATTAAAAAAGGATTTCCTTACATCCATTTGATTTATCTTCCACCCCATTTGTGCTGATAGTGCCAATATATATATGATCGACGAGTACCTTGCAACAGGAGCAAGGGTCTCATCATAGTCAATCCCCTCTACATGTGAAAAGCCACGGGCCACAAATCTAACCTTATTATTCTCCACACTACCATCTGTAACTTGATTTACCTTGTAAATCCAACAAGAGCTCACAATGGACTTATCCTGTGGTCTCAGGACCACATCCCAAACACTATTACGAATTATGGAGTCATACTCCTCCACCATGGCGTCAACTCAAATCAGATGCTGCACTGCTTCCTCAAATGAAGATCGCTTTGTCACAACACATCCCCTCATAAGAGCCATGCATCTAGTGCACCTGTCAGGTGACCTCCTCTATTTGCACTGTGATGTGGTTCCTCCCACATTCACTCTAGCATACGACAAAAATCTATTCGTCTCTATGGTATGATTTCTCCCATCTCTGGAAGACTCTATCTGAGTGGATGTCTCTACTCCTGAATCGTCTACATGTGTTTGATTCACATCAATCTGAGGCTTCTAAACCTTACAAGCTAAAAGCTCCTCAGCTGCATGTAGTTGAAGCTCTCTCTCAAGGGAAACTCGTGTGGCCTTCTCCTCATTGAATTTGACATCCCTGCAAACCACTGACATCCTGCTAGTCGACAAGAACACTTGATAGTTGTGAGGTGTATCAATGGACCCCAAAAATATCCCCAACTCTACTGTCATCTCAAGATTCCTCCATGCATATTTGGTCACATGAAAATATACTGATGACCCAAAAATCCTAAATTGACCAACATTTGGCCTCTTCCTGTAATAAGCCTCCTCTGGTGTCTTCATCCCATGTATCCAATGCGGGCTGCGGTTCTAAACATAAACCTTTTTCTTGCATGCCTCAATCAACAAGTGTAGTGGGAGACCCTGATCATGCAACATCACCCTTGTTTCCCCTACTATGCTTATTTTCTTCCTCTCGGCCACCCCATTCTGTTGAGGGTTATGGGGTGCTGTCAACTACTATTTAATCCCTTTCACTACACAAAAGTTTCTTAGACTTGTTTGAGACATACTCACCACCGTTATCACTCCATAGAGATTTAACCTTCTTGCCCAACTTTTTCTCCACCAATGCTTTAAACTCACAAAACTTTGTGATGGTTTGATCCTTTTTCTGCATAAAAAATATCCAACATTTTTTAAAAAAGTCATCAACAAATATAACATAATACTTGTGTTTGGTTGTGGATTCTATTGAGAATGGTCCAGACACATCTGAACGGATTCACTCTAGAATAGATCCCACTCGAATGTGTCTATCGTGAAAGGAAGACTTCGTGTATTTACCCAAAGTACACCCCTTTCATGTATCAATTTTCTCTAGCGTACATTTGGGGAAATGATGGAGATCTATTCCATGATCTTCAAAGCCCCATGATGCAAGTGGCCCAATCACCTATGCCACAATTTGCCAAAATCTCGGCTCTCCACCATCTATACTTTCATGCTCAAAGAAACACAATCTTCTACCTCCAGCTTATAGAGATTCTTCACCCAAATCCCTATCTTCTTTACTTGACCCATGTCTATGTGTTGAAGGAACGCCTTTCCTTTCAAGAAGATCACATCATAACCTCTATCCTCAAGCATGGTAATGGATACCAAGTTCTTCTTCAACCTGGGCACATACATAACATTCTTCGAGGTGAGTGGAGATCCATGCTCCCTCTGAAAAGTAACCATGCCCAATCCAGTGGCACTATACCTCTTGTCGTCACCCATTTTCATATGCATTTGGATATCTTTCTGCTCCAGGTCACTGAATAACTCCTTGTCGCCAGCCATGTGCAATGAAGATCCAATGTGACAGAATCCTGATAACTATGCCAACTCTTTGGGAGTCCCAAAAGAGCAAGACTTACCATATCATCCTCGACAGCTATGATTCCAACACTTCCAAGTTCATCACGACATTGAGTAAACTTGGTCAAGTATTTTGGAATAGTCTCATCTTTCTTCATTTTGATTTTTCGTAGTTTGTCCTTTAGTGCCAATTTTATTTGGTCATTGTTGTTTGGATACAAGTTCGTCATTTCTTTCCACATAGCATACAGGGTTTTCTTTCCATGGAGACTCAAGACAATGTGGTCTTGAACTCCCTCAAGGATTATCCGCCTCGCCTTAACCAGATTTTGTGCATCCGATGCTTCTGGGTTAGGAATGTATTGATCAACAAATTCCTTCAAGCCATTATCCTCCAATATAACCTCCATCCTATATAATTCGAGTTGCCTTCCAAGGCATACTTGAGCCACAAACCGTAGAATTTCGTCTGAAGTATGCATTACAAATTCGAATTTCACCTTTAAACCAAAACTCAAAACTTTGAAATCTCCTATAGTATATTGAATTCAACTCTGATACCATGTAGCATTTTCTATAGATTCACAAGTTCAGGCAATTTACTAAATCACAGGACAAGGATCTACTTCTACTTTCAACCAACAGAAACCAATAGATTGATGAAAGAAATATGAATAAGAATAAGACAAATCAATGACATATAACATAATAAGTTTTCCTAGGGAAAGCCATAGCTCAAAACCTCGCCTATCTATATTGCATTAAATCATAAATATGAGTGAAGATACAAAGCTTGTTCTCACAAGAACAATTCCACACAAGTATGCTCAGCTCTCTGCCTCACAAGCCTGCTATTAGTCAACACTTAGCCAATTTCCACTGCCTTCCAAGCTCCTATTTCCTTGCGGAATTACTAGGATGAATAACTCGTATTTAAAGGGAATTCATGCTTCCAAAACTGCACAATCCAAACACAGGTCCTTCTCTGATTTCATGCATGATATTTACAACTCAGTAAATCATACAACTGATAGTACAATGTCCCTGTAGTCTAGTCTCAACTGAGTCTTTCTCTAAATTGACATGCATGAGTTTATCATGAGGGAATCTTCAATTAACTAGAGTAACACTTGTGGATGCACCAATGCACCAACTGACTGTTAGTCCTCTATTAGTTCCACAAACAGTTAAAACTAATTTAACTGGCCACAATTCAGTAAACCAAGTTAATCTAATTATGACTCAAATAAACTCACCATGGACCCTTAAAATTTAAGGAGAACATATACATGATTACAGAAAGACTTCCAATTTCAAGTTTCTAAGCTAATTAAATTAATTAAACTCAATTAACTATTTAAAAGTTGCTATGAGAATAGAATTTAATTTTAATTCTTAGTTTAATTCAAGGACAAATTAAACTCGAATTTCTTGTTGCCATTTTTCAACATAGAAATTATTTGATGTGTACATTTTTTTAATATATTAATTTATGATTATATTTACAATACATTATCATGTTAAATATATTTAGTTTAAATTCTATATTACCTTTTATAATATTATTTAAATTCTATATCACCTTCTATAATATGATTTACCATAAATGTTATATATTATATTATGTTAAAATATTCATTAACCTATCACATTTAAAATGTAATTATTATTACATGTTTTAATATAATATAATTATTTACAACATATTACATTACATTACAATGTTGTGGACCCAAGAAATAGTTGTGGACCCAACATTGAAGATAGAACCTGATGTACTTTTCCTATCACATGACTCCTTGCTTAATCTACATCAGTGAAGCCTTGCAACTTCACTCCCTCTGTCTGTTTGTACCGTAATCCATATTGGGTAATGCCTTTGAGGCACGGTAACACATTATTTGTTGCCTTCCAATATAATTTGGAAGTCCTGACAATAGCTTGGCTAAGCTGGTTGACTACATAGCACATGTCGGGTCGTGTGTTCACAAGATACATCAATGAAGCCACAAGCTTCCTCTCAATGGTAGCATTAACTTCCTCACCTAAAGAAGCATACTCCTTCCTCTAGTTTGTTGCTATATATGTGTCCATGGCCTTACAATTCTCCATGTGAAATCTCTCAAGTATCTCAGTCATATACTTGCCTTGAGACACAAACAATTCATCATCACCTTAGACATAAATATCAAATGTCCAGTTATAATAGCTGACATTTAATATTTAAAAGAAAAATATATTAATAAAAACATGAGAGAGAGATTGTTTTAAGAAGGGGCATGTATTAACATTTTAATATGAAGAATGTGAGTTACAAATAAAACATTTCAATTTGAACTATGTATATATTATCTAAAATGAGTGTGAATAAAAAAATTCTTATACATAAAAGATTTTATTAGTATTTTTCTCAAAACCAACAGATCCATCTTATCTCTAAATCTACCAAGAGCCTAGAGGAATCAAAAAGAGGCTTGCATCTTGAGATATTTGATCTCTCTCTACCCTTGGTAGATGTGGAGTTAAGATAAATTTATGCTAGTTTAGTTAAGCTTTTTTAGCAACATGAGATGTATGATGACTATCTTGATGTTTATCATGGATTGATGCCTATCAACCTTTACCAACCATTTAAAATAAAGGTCGATGAGCATCAATATAGTTATGATACATCTCATGTTGCTAAGAAAACTTAACTAAACTAGTGTAAATCTATCTTAACTCCATATCCACCAAGGGTAGAGAGAGATAAAATATCTCAAGATGCAAGCGTCTTTTTAATTCCTCTAGGCTCTTGGTAGATTTAAAGATAAGATGGATCTATGTTGGTTTTGAGAAAAATACTAATAAAATATTTGAAGTATAAGAAATTTTTTATTCCCACTCATTTATATAATATATACATAGTTGAAATTGAAATATTTTGTTTGTGACTCACATTCTTCATATTAAAATGTTAGTACATGCTCCCTCTTAAAACAATCTCCCTCTTTCTCATGTTTGTTATTTATATTTTTCTTTTAAATATTAAATGTCAACTGAACATAAGATGAATCACACATCATATAATATCAATAATATTATTTCTACATGTTGTCTATCAATGTTATAGTAGTAAGGAATTACGTATCTTCTTCATACTAAAAAGGTAAATTAAATATTTTTTACTTTCAATTACTTTATCTCTCTATATAAAGTTCATGTAAAACTAAGGTGGAAATTGAAGTATTTTATTTATGGCTAAAGTTGATTTTTTTTTGTTATTGATATCTTTAAGTAGACATCATTCATAATAAACATCAAAATGCTTAATTTATCATCCATCTCAAGTGCTAAAATTAGAAAATATATATAAGAATTAACTTAATTAGAATATATATATAAGAATGAACTTAACCATAGAGATTCTTCCACTTTATCATAGATATTCCTAATATGTAAATGAGCTTTTTTACAATACTATTGACCAATACTAGGGCTTCTCAATACGGCATGTCCAAAAAGACATAACTCATTTCATATGAAGATATTTTGTAATTTTTTTATATTACTAACAATATTTTAGAATATTCTATAGAGGTTAAATACCTACAATGCACCTAATAATATTGATAATAAAATTAAAATTGTGAAAACCTTATTCTAAAATACACATGGATATGGACATAATTAATTATAAAATAATCACTATATAAATTAAACATTTATACATTTAAAAAAAACATGTAACAAGTTTTGCTAAAGAAAACTTCTGTGATCCATAATTAAGAGGAAAACTCTTTAGATTAATCACATGGGATTTATAATTTATAGGAAAACTCTTTTAGATTAATCACATGGGATTTTTGGGGTCAACGTTACCCTATATTGTGGTTCATCATAAATACATGGATGGAGAATAAAAACTAAAAGGAAAAATATAAATAATGTTGAGATATTCTAAAAAATTCCAATAATAAATGAAAATAATACGTTAAAAAACCAAATAAAAGACCAAAAACTACTACCTAATTAATCAATAATTAAAATAACCATTAAAAACAATAAAATAAAATAAAACATATATTTTTTTATAAAGTAATATATTATTAAATAATATTATGTATGTTATACCAAAAAAAAAACAAATAATTTAAACCTTAAAAATACATAATAATAAAATAATAATAATATGAAAAGAAATAACTATCAATAAAGAAATCCAAAAGAACATTCAAATTACCATAGAAAAAATATAAAAAGAAAACGGATAAACTAAAAACTAATCAAATTGCTAAGAAAATATCCTCTTAAAAATCTATTCATCAATATCTAAAAAAATAAAATCTACATTTTTTTATTATATATTATAATGCATTAATTAATAAACTCTACTCACTAATGAAAAGTCTAATTCAAATTTAATAATAAATAAATAAATAATATTATACTTTATAAATAATAATATTGATGCATACCAACTAATTGTGATAATGAAAAAATACAATTTATAATAATAATATAAGAATTTAAGAATTAAATTTAAACTATATATAAAATTAAAATTATTAATAAATAACAGTAAAACTAAAAATTAAAAAACAACTACCATCTCAAGTAAAACTACTAAAATAATATTAAATTAATAAATAATTGAATACCATTAAAAACAAATTGAAAAATTAAATAATATTAATAAACTAGGGAAAAATCTAAACTGAAAAACTTCAAAAGAAAGTAAATAAGAAACAAAAGAATAAAAAATTTTTATCTATGATTTTTATTTTATTACATTACATTAATATTTAAAAAAAAGTTCGAGATCATGTTAACTTATATATATATATGGGAAAGAAAGAAAAAATTATGATGAAAGGGCATGAATCCAATTTTTACTTATCTTCCACGCTTCATCTTTATTTAGATTGCTCGCATGTTTGTGAATTTCCAAAAGTTCCTTAAACTTCCTATGAAATAAGTGATCAATATTAGCAATGATCTTAGACTCTTCAATACAAATTTGATGTCTAGATTTTTCTGCATGTTTCGTTAAGGTAGAAGAGTGAGATCTATTATGCTTGATATTTGCAGCGTGCTCTTGAATTCTCTGCTTCACAAATCAACCAGTTTCTCCAATGTAGGGCACACCAAAGGAGAAAAGGATTAAGTAAACACCCTTTAATTCCTTAGGGTCCACATGGTCTTTAACTGATCTAAGGAAGCTGTAGATGGTCTTAAGATGTTTAAAGGTGGTATGAACTTTATTTCTCTTAAGAATGCGAACTATCTTGTCAGTGGTACCAAGAATGAAAGGAAGATGCACATAGTCAACGAAATCATTGGGATCTTTCTTTTGGCTGAGTCCTTTCCTAGCTTTTTGGAAATCCATGAGACCTTGGGATCTACTATAGCCATTGTTTTTATAAAATTTAAGGAAATGGTGTTTTTCCTTTTCAAGGTTACTCTCATCAAAAATCCGTAGGGCTTAGGTAACCAGTGTGTTAAGGACACCTTACTTCTGAGCTGGACAATGATGAGAACTAGAATCAAGGTGTTGCTCAGTGTGAGTTTTTTACAAAAAACTTGATGAGAAAATGAAACTTCACCCTTCTTAGAGATAAGAACATCAAGTAATGGGAGTCTATAATTAACTTATGTGTCCATTGTGAACTTGATGGAGCTAGATTGATTGTTAACAAGCAAAAGGAAAGATTCCAACTTGTCCCGACCATGGGGCCAACTAATGAAGGTGTCATCAACGAACCTCTTCCAAATCTTCGGATGAATCAGAGAAAAAGCCAAATCTCTAGTTTCAAAGTCTTCCTTGAACAAGTTCGCTACAACTAGGGAGAGTGGAGAACCCATGGCTCCTCCACAAGTCTGTACATAGAATTCACCTTGGAAATTCACCCTCACTTTACCATGAAGATTTTTAATCTTAAACAAGATTTGTTACAATACCCTGGGCCAATACCATGGCTTATCAATACATGTCCAAAAAATAGTAACTCATTTCATATGACACTTGGTCATATGATAAATTTTTTTAATTAATAAATTTAAATAAAACCACAAAAAAAGCATAACTATTTTGGAGATAAAACTTTACCTTTGATTTGTTTATACTACTAAGAATAGCCTATAATATTCTATGGAGGTTAAGTCCATGCCATCTACCTAATAATGATTGATAGTTAAAATAGATTTCGAAGTTTTTTTCCAAAATAAACAAGTTTATCAACATCGCTATTATTATTATTTTTCTATGTAGTTCATGTACCGTGACCACTATTTCTATAGAATGTGATTGCTATTTCCATAAAATATTTATTTATAGTAGGTTACCACTATGTCCGTGGAATATTTATGCCAAGAAAATCCACCCAGAGTAATCACTTCTAGCTAGATCAACCATGGAGAGAATTGAACCAGTGACATATCAATAGCAAATGTGCTTTAACTATGGCAACTAAAGAAATTGTTATTACTACTCTTAATCTTCTTATACATTTTTTTTTTTAATTTTTTTTGCTCCACACATTTTCCATTCAAAATTTTTATCAATTGATTTGGTTTACTCTTTTTTATTTATCTTTAACTTTTCACTTATTTTTATTATTTTTTTGACTGGTGGAATTAGTAATGTGCCGACTCTCATACTCGTGTGACACAACATCAATCCCCAACATCTACCACTATAACCTCCAAGTGCAACTGCACCGCCCCCAAGCACAATGCACATGTAAGACACAATTTAAACTTGTGACCTCCATAGCGACACAAACATGAAATAATGATTGAAAATAAAATATATTTCAAACAATGGTATGTATGCATGCACATACACAAATTACATTAAGTCATTACTCTATAATATAGAGTTTCTTATATTTAACTTATTCCTAATTTAGGAGGAGAGGTTGAGAGAATTTCTCAACCATCATCAACAAATCACAAACCAACTTCTCAAATATAAGATGTAAGCATTAACTCTAAGTGCCTCCCTTAATTCTTACATTACATAAACTTATTGAAACCACCCATAAACAACAAAACACATAACCATTCTTTAAATTGTTTACAACTTCTAGATCACCATGGGCTCCATCAAGTTGCCTCCTGACCCTCGTAAAGGTGTAGTCAACAAGTTGGATTCCCGAGTTCCACTCCTGAAATTCTGAATCACAGATTCCCTGAAGTCAATTACTGAACAACATCCTAATTTTTCATGTAACCTCACTCAAAGACCATTCTCACATGATCAAGAATGAGGGATCCTTCCCTAGATCCAAAACTGCCAATATATTTGGATAACAATCCATGTTGATCCTTTTCACTAAACTACAGTTTTTCTAAAAGAGTTTGAGAGGTTCAAATTCTTCATTGAATTCATCATCAGAATTCAATGAATATTCATATGTGGCTATGTTCATTGATACTTTTACCTTCTATTTTAATAGATCGTTGGCACAATCTTTGCATTTCCACATTATACGCCCAATTTTCTTGTAGCAATAGCATTCAAGTTCACTTTTATTTCCATTTTTCTTTCACATCCTTGTCTTTGAAAATAATGCATTTTCTATTTAAGAATTTCTTTGTGTATCCTTTGGTCTTAGTCTCTTTTCCTCTGCCAAAAGTGTTGCAGTTGTCTCATCCAATTTTTGTGAAGACATTTGACTCAAAGTGAAGACAACATTACTATAACTTGAAGGTAAGCTATTTAATAAGATGCCTTTTGAATATCCGTCTTCCACCTTAACAACTGCTTCAAACAACTGTCTTAAAAGAGACATTAAAGTATTCACATAACTGGACATAGATGTCTCCTCATTCATTTTAATTCTAAATAATTACAACTTTATATAAAATTTTGCATTTGTAGCTTTTGCACCAAACAATTGAATCAAGTGTTCCCATATTTCCTTAGATGGTTTAGTGAGATCTACAAGATGTAACTGTGAATTTGAAAGAGTAAGTCCGATAATGGACTTAGCTTTTTCATCTCTGCTTTTTCATTCAAGTAACTTTTTGGCATCTGTAGGTGCCACTTCTAAGCCTTGCGCTATGCCCCACAAATGTTTCTACATTAATTTAAACTGCACTTTTACTTTCCATGAGGGGAAGTTTAAGCCACACAAAATTTCTAAGACCATGAATTCCATGATTAGAAAATATTAAAAACTAACAGAAAATTATTTTTAAACTTTAACACTAAGGTACCTTTCTATAATTATCGATACCCCTCTATAATTAAAAAAAGGATGCTTCAACCAGACAACAATCCACTTTCTTGTGCAACTAACTCCTCCTCTAACAACAAATAAGTCACACATCTAGCATAAAAATACTTAAACAAACCTAGTCTTCCATGATCAAAGAAAAATGGACTCTCACAAAACTCAACGATCCGCAGAGAGGTGAAAAAAATACTTTGGAGCCGCCTGATGGATAGAAGAGAAGGTAAACTCTTCTTGCTAAATTAAAAGGAGATGTTTGAATAGATAACGATTCAACTAAGAATTTAGTTGCTATTTAATTGAGTCCAACCACTGCTATTACGAGTTCCTTTGTCAACATCACAGGATCTTTCGATAAATAATAGATAACAATATTGTATACGTAAAACCAAACCATAGTCAATTTAATAAGGGTTGTAGTCATGTAATTCAAAGAATATGAATATTAAATTAATCGAAAATGATTAGAACTCCATAGAAAAATAATTTGTTTGATCCATGCCGCGTTGATGTCAAACTGTGTGTTACAGTGATGTCGGATTCTCAAACGAATCCACTGCTACACTCACAAGATAAACAAAGCTTGAATAGAGGCTTGACAACACTCATCTAACTGCACGACATTAGACCACACCATCCATCAAATATTCAACAAATCAGCTCAAAATATGCCAACACATAGACTTCCTAGTAAATAAAATCCACAACTTTCGTCAACGTAGACACTAACGCTGAAGAAATAAATAGAGATAAAATATTCTATGATCACTCACCACACTACATAGGTTTAAAGCCTCTCGATTTAGGCTCTAATACCATGAAATAATGGTTGAAAATAGAATATATTTCAAACAATGGTATGTATGCACACACACACACAAATTACATTTAGTCATTCCTATATAATATAGAGTTTCTCACATCTAAATTATTCATAATTTAAGGGGAGAGGTTTAGATAATTTCTCAACCATCACCAACAACTCAAAAACCAACTTACCAAATATAGGATGTTAGCATTAAATCTAAGTGGTTCACAAACCTCAAAGATATGTGACCACTATTTCCATAGAATATTTATATACTAGGTGACCACTATGTCCATGGAATATTTATGCAAGAAGCTCCACCCAAAGTAATCACTTCTAGTTTGATCAACCATGGATAGAAATGAACGAGTGATATCTCAAAATAAAATGTGCTTTAACTATGGAAACTGAACCAATTATTATTACTATTACTAATCTTCCTATACAAACGCTTTTTTTCTCCACACATTTTTATTCAAAACATTTATCAACTTATTTGATATATATA
>APFE030834349.1:0-22045 GCA_000404065.3 Pinus taeda
CCACACAAAACAAATGAATCATTCAGGTTGTAGAGGAGGCATGTTGAATGGTCCCAGAGTTGTCCATTCCTGAGGAGGAATCGGTCGAGGTGAGCATCTACAAGCTAGCCACAGGGGTGCAGAACGCTCGTAGAGAGATGGCTCAGGTTCAACTGGAGTTGAACATTCAGATTACTGAATTGTAATTGAAGGCCCAACCTTAAACCCTACTAGAAGTATTGGAGCAGTGTGCAACCGCTGTCACAGAGGCAATAACGGCAGTTGACAGTGCAGTAGTAGACTACACACAACTTTTTGAGCAGTCGTTCGAGGTCCTAACGAGCTTGCAGGAGGACCCTAATGTGCAACCACTAGAGATAGAAGTACGAGAACTGCAACAGTGCTATGATGAGGTCAAAGGCACAGCGAAAACCGTCATGCTCACATAGAGACTGACAAAGATGCAGGAGGCCAAGCAGTTGAAAGAATAGGTGGATGCAACACAACATAAGGAAGCAGTGTTGAAGGCACGGTTGAACCCCTGGCTAGATGAGGCTTATGTGGTTACGACCCCTATTGAAGGAAAGCTTCCAACTCTATAGGAAACTCAACAAAATCTTGAGGCTGATATTTCAAGATCAATGACTAAGCAGATGGTTGAAGAAGCAAAGCAGACGACTTCACAATGCAGTGCCGAGGTTGTGTTCATACACATTGAGCTGGGAGGTCTTTGTGCTAAGATCTCTACGTCTGCTGAGTGACTCAAGGGCGAGTCAAGATGTTTGTGTTGGGGTCTTGTTGGGAATGAGATCCCCCAAGGACAGTTTTGGGGCTAAAATCCCATGTTCTGGGTCAAATTTTGTAATAAAGTTGTAAAGTCTCTGTATTTTGTGGTTGTGGAGCGCGAAGGTGTCATGAGGCATAAAGGGTTGTCCACCCTTATTTTGTAAAGTGTAAAGTCGGCTATAAAGATCTATCCATGGTCCACAGACTATGGGATTGTATAAAAAGAGCTAAGTAAGTAAGCTCTAAGTAGCTCTAGAAGGAAGAAGTCTTAAGCAATAAGGAGGAAGTCTTTAGAGAAGTCTAAGTTTTGGGTCGTAGCATAGGTAGAGGCTCTGTAGCTGAGTGCGTAGAGGCCTAGGGTGGAAGTCTGCAGTTGAGTGCATGGACCCCTACAACTATGTGCGCAAGGCAGATAGAGTCTATAATCATATGAAGATATCAATAAAGAGAATCATTCTACAAATTCTGTGTCTTTGTTTCCTGTTAATGCATCTTGTCATATTGTGTATGGATTTCATTTAAAATGCTTATGTGATGCATGAATGTCTATAATTACATTGGTTAATTGAACACAAGTAAGAATATATGTTTACGCAATGCTAATTGTGATTGTTTAGTAAGATAAATAAACACTAAACGATAACTGGGAATTCGTACAACACACTGTCATAGCAGCGTGAAAGTACTTGAGCTTTAGCATAGGGTTGCGCAAAGGCCAATCATACTCCTTCACAGAGGTACTGAAGGGAAGAATAAAGGGCTAGACTAATAGAGCCCTAGAACTTAACAACTTATGCAAAAGTAGGAGTAGAGGGTACAAACTAACGTCACAACCATCTCAGGGTGCAGAAACATGGTTCCAGCATCCCCCCCCATACTACTTCAGGTGAGACATTGGTCATTTCTCCGCGGGCTAATGCCGAAAGGGCCAATAGTGTAGGGATTTGTTTGGTTAACTAACATTGAACCTGGGTCAGACCCCACACAGCCAACAACAAGAGATACATTAGGCTAAGTGTATCACCTTGGGGCACACTGGTAGTGTTTGTGAAGAAGAAGGATGGTAATCTCAGATTATGCATTGAATACAGGCAGTTGAGCAAAGTGACCATCAAGAACAGGTATCCGCTATGAATGATTAACGAATTGTTCGATCAGTTGAAGGGAGTAGCAGTTTTCTCGAAGATTGATATGATATCTGGATCTCACCAGGTACACATTAGAGAGGAGGACATTTACAAGACAACTTTCCGGACCAGGCATGGGAATGATAAGTTTGTTGTAGTGCTATTCGGTTTGTCTAATGCTCCAACCACATTTATGTGCTTAATGAATAGTGTGTTGCATTTGTATTTGGATACATTTGTTATTGTGTTAATTGATGACATATTGGTACATTCTAAAAACGAGGAAGAGCATGTCTAACATTTAGTAGCAGTGTTGAGGTTGTTGAGAGAGCATCAATTGTATGCTAAGCTCAGCAAGTGTAGTTTCTTTCAAAATGAAGTATATTACTTGGGGCATGTTGTCTCCAAGGAGGGCATTGTAATAGATACAAAAAATATAAGGGCCATCAGAAGTGGGTAGCTCCCAAGAATGTAGATGAGGTGAGATATTTCATGGGTTTGGTAGGATATTATAGGAGGTTTATCAAGAACTTCTCACAAATTGATTATCCTATTACGTCATTGTAGAGGAAAGGTAAGAAGTTCGAATGGACAAAGGAGTGTGAGGCTAGTTTTGAGTAGCTTAAGCAGTTATTGACACATATACCAGTGTTAAAGATTGCATATAGAGAAAAAGAGTTTGTAGTATGCACATATTCTTGCAAGAAAGGACTTGGTGGAGTCCTTATGTAGGGTGGACAAGTGGCATGTTATGAGTCATGAAAATTGAATGAGCACAAGTAGAGATACCCCATACATGATCTTGAGTTGGTAGCAATTAGACATGTGTTGAAGATGTGGAGGCATATCTTCTGGGAAGGAGGTTTACATTGATGAGTGATCATAGTGGTTTGTGGTATCTATTTGACTAACCAAATCTAAATGGTAGGCAGGCTCGATGGTTGGTTACAATAAATGAATTCGATTTTGAGATCAAGTACATCAAAGGCAAAGAGAATAGAGTGGAAAATGCTCTTAGTAGGCGGGTATAGGTAAATTACTTAGAAGCTATGAGCTCATATGGGACAGACTTACAAGACAAGATGTTGTAGTTAGGTCAGTAGGATGTCATAGATATGGAGATTATGCACTGGTTGCAACAAAGTATTGGTACCGTTACATGTACAGGTATAGGTGTAGGTGCATAGGATGTGGATTGTTGCCTTACAATAGATGGATTGGTTAGGTTTAGAGACAGGATATATGTGCCAGATAAAAATGAGTTCAAGAGGGTGATCTTGAGGGACTTTCATGTGAAACCATATTCAACGCACCTAGATTATTAGAAGACATTGACTGCAGTGAAGAAATTTTATTATTTGCCGAACTTGAAGAGGGATGTAACAGAGCTTGTGGCTAGGTATTTTGGTTATCAGTGTGCGAATGCATAGTGTAAGAATCCAGGTGGACTACTATAGCCGATTGTGATTCAAAATTGGAAATGGGAAGTCATTTCCATGGTCTTCATCACAGGTTTGTCGAGGATAGTGAGATGACATGATTCCATCGTGGTTATCATGGACATATTGACAAAGGTTGTGCACGTAAGTCTAGTGAAGTCTACATTCTCAGCCAACGATGTGGCATAGGTATTCATCAGAGATCTAGTTGCATGGTTTTCCAAAGAACATTATGTTAGATAGGGATGTGAATTTCACTTCAAATTTTGGAAGGATTTATTTGTAGATTTGGGCACAAAGTTTTCCTTTAGTATAGCTTATCATCTGCAGATAGAGGGAAAGAAAGAGAGGGTCAACATGATATTGGAGGACATGTTGAGGATGTATGTGATGTATCAACATCAAAAGTAGGAAGAGTACCTTCCATTGGTAGAGTTCTCTTACAAAAATGGGTATCAGAAATCTTTGTGGATGAGTCCATTTGAGGCACTGTATGGGCAGAGTTGCAAAAATATTATTAGCTGGAGTGATCTAGTTAATAGGGTGTTGATAGTACCATACACGTTGATAGACATGGAACATGAAATGAAGGTAATCAAGAAAAATATAAAGGCAACCTAGGATAGGCATAAGAGCTATGCAGATTGGAATAGGATGTTCAAGGAGTTTTAGGTTGGTGAACATGTGTACTTGCGCATCAAATCGAAGAAGAGCTCGTTACGGATTGGATCATGTGCTAAGATGGAACCACAATTTTGTGGACCCTTCAGTATCATTGAGAGGATTGGGCTAGTAGCCTATCGATATTCATTGCCTCCGACAGTGAAAGTACATGATGTTTTCCATGTGTCATTGCTTAAAAAGTATGTTATATATGTTGATGATGTGATTGTCTGGACTGTATTGCAGGAGGAACCAGATGGAGAATTCCAAATGGAGCCTTAGTGTATATTGAAGAAAAATGTGCTCATGCTTTGGAACTAAGAAATTGAGTAGGTTAAAGTGCAATGGAAGCACTTTGGGCATGATGAAGCGACATGGGAGATGGCGAATCAGATGCGGGTTATGTATCCTTATTTTTTTTTTTTCGGTTGAGGCGAAGTAGTTTTGGTGTGATGTTTTGGTATATGTCTTGGTATATGTTTTGGTATATGTTTTGGTGATGTTTGGTATATGTACATATGTATATGGATGTAAATACTACCTTGATCTATGTTATAAATCTTCAAAAAGCGATATGGGTTTCATGTCGTTATGATGTTATCTTTTCATGTTGGTTTGCTTCTCAGCAGGTTGATTATTGTAAATACTGCATCGAGCTAAGTTATAAAGATCCATTGGTGGTATATTTTTCTTACAATAGTTTTGTGGTTATAGGTTTTGTTGAACACCAAGGATGGTGTTCCCCTAAGGGGAGGGTTCTATAACAACCTCGTGAAAATTCCATGTAATAAAAGTTAATAAAGGAAAAAATAATAACCATGGTTGATGGGACACTTATTCCAAGATGAATGTTGGGAAAGACATCCTAGTGTGGGTGTTCATTTGGTTATTAATGGAAAAGTAAATTGACAAAGAAAATGGCTAAGGCTTTGGAAAGGAAAAATGCCATTTTCGGCACATTTATTTATGAAAATAATGAAAATTAGGAGAAAAAGGAGGTGAAAGGTCACATGTTGCATGTGAGGAGGAAAATGAAAGAAAATAATGGAAAATGAAGAAAATAAAGGACTCATTCATAAAAAGGCTTATGAGGATCAGTTGGTAACCTTTTTTAGTTCAGTATTGGAGTTATCCCATTATTCTCTCTCTCTCTTATACTCTTGGATACTAAGTTTTATTGGAGCAATCTTGGAGGGTGTGGCATACTTGGATTTTTGGAGCGAGAAGGTAGAGGAAGAGCAAGAAAGTGCATGAGGACATTGAGATCATTAGCTACAACGAGATTTTCTTGTAGGTGTTGAGTTGTATGTATATTTTCCTCACTAGTTTTGGCATGCATGGCATATTCATGTGGTTTGTTAGTTATGATTTGTCATTGGCATGGAGGATGGCCAGGATTGACTGTGGATTTCCTAGCCTTGCCATTTCCTAGATAGCCATGGAGATTGTGGGTTCATTTCATTGTTTTGTTTTGGTTGGTTCTCATGTTTCCTTAGCTTGGGTTGAGTTACTAGTTCCTGGAGCTTTGTTGGACAAACACTTTGAAGCCTTGGTGGGTTTAGTTACTAGTCTTGGAGCCTTGGTTGGACAAACACTCCAGAGCTCGGTAAAAGCTGTGGGTTGAGTTACTATTCCTGAAGCCTTGGTTGGAACAAATTATCTGGATCCCTAGAAGGCTTGGATAGAGACCGATATGATGTTTGTTTTGTGATGTCTGACCATGAGTTGGAATCATTGTTTGATGGGTTGAGGTGGACATTGGCCTCTGGAAGGCCTAGATGGTTTTGGATTGATGTGTTCTATGAGATACCACATTCATGAATGAAATATGGCACGAGGTTGAATGGATGAAGAGAGATTTGACTCAGCCATTCTATGGTTGGGTGGAATGTGGAAGTCCCATCCTAGGTTTGGATTTTGTATTATCAATATGAGGTTAATTCTCCTTGTATTTCTTTGAGTATTATACTACTTTATATGTGGATCATATGGTTATGATTTCATTGGTATTTATACTGCTATTATTTTGGTTATGTATGTGTTTTATGACAATGGATATGTATGGCTCTCATCATGATTTTACTTGTAAATGAATGGAAAATGTATCTATGACCTAATGGATGAAATGGAAGTTGATGTGTTGAAGCATCAATGCTTCTTAGCGATTCTAAGCTAAGTGTGAAACCCCTATTCTCACATATGTTATTTACACCTGTAGATTACATATTCATGATATGTTTGACGAAATGTCTGTCATGGCTAGTAGGGGTCCAGTTAAGGTCTTATTCAAGTGATTTCATTTGCATTATCGTTTAATTATTATTTTACTATTATGAAGATTTCTTTCAATTCTGGGTAGTGACTTGGGCTCTGGGCCTGAAAAAGTAGCTGAAATCCCGCGGACGTTGGAAAAAAACTATACAAAATAGTCCCTGGATGCTGGCTTATGGGCCTGTGAGAGCATCTAGAGGTCCTTGGAAGTTGGCATGCCCATAGCATGAAAGTGTCTAGAGGTGAAGTGGTCCAAAATCTTAGTGGGACCTAGGGGCTGATTGGTAGCAAGGTTGGATTGGTTCCTGATTGTCCTAAAGCCGATGTTGAATATCTGTATGGTGTGTTTCTGTCAGTTCCACTTCCTTAACGTGACTTAGGAGGTAAAATCATATCATAGTGGCCTCTCATCCCATGTTTACTGTGGTTGGATGGTTGCTTGGGTAGATGCGGGAGGAGGGTGTTACAACAATACTCCCCCTATCTACAACTCCCCCCTTTGACATTATGAAATAGGGATGTTCACCTTAAATTTTTTCTTTTCCCAATTATTGTTCAAAGAAAATTCCTAGTCTATTAATTGAGTAAATGGCAAGACAAAATTGTCAAGTCGAGCAATTGGCTAGACAAGAGCACATCATCATATATCAATCTAGTAATCTCTATTATGCCAACTATCTTTGTCAATCATAATAGTACAAAATCACATCTATCAACAACATAAGAAAATTAGTCACACAAATACGAATCATCCCATTAACTAATATGTTAATACTCAATCGAATGAATAACTTCAATAACAATCACTCCTTGAAATTAGTGGGATTTTTAGTAATTTCATTAACACCCCTAGAAATGTGAGAACAATCAAAACATAGTTGACAAACCACATAGTTGAAACTTGGTCAACTAGTATCCTTACTTGATATTTAGTCAACCAATATAAATTATTTAGTTGTATTGATGGTGCTGGAAGCCGCAAATAGAGCACGGGGTCTCCTCAATGTGAAGTCACAATTAGACCCCACACCATTTGGAGTAGGAGCTCAAACTAGAATATGAAAGGTTGGCGAAGTGGCGGGTTTTAATAGTGTGCCTTAGCTGCAATAAAAACAAAGAATGATGTATACATGACTTTGGTGGAAACAAGTGTATGAATTTTGTGAAGTGTCAAGTGTAATTCATGAGAGGTTCCATCACATCAAAGGGAATAAAGTGATCCCCTTAGAAGCATGTAATAGTACTTAGGTTAAAAGAGATGCACGAGTAGCAAAAGGAATCATAAGTTATCCTGCAAAATAGTTCACAAGATAACCATGATTGAAATAAAATAACAACACACACTCAACAAAATTCATACTAAATAAAATGAATTAGTTCATAAGCATTAGCATAAATAAAATAACACATATCACAAACATAACAAGAATAGTCTTACTACATCCATGACATTTGCATGAAGACATGCTAGTTCCGATAGTTTATTAAAGGTGAAATTTCTAGACATACATTTACAATTGAAAAAACACTAGCCCCAGTAGTGGAACATGGAGCCAACACTTTCTTATCCAAAGAGAGATAATCCTTCTATGCTAAACAGGATAAGCCAAGGCTCCAAACAATGCTCCCAAGCTTTCAATTCCAAACCATTTACATGCGTTTTGAGGGTGTATTTATAACATATGACATGGATATCCATCATCCTTTATGAACTTTGGATTTCCCTCATGACTCTTTGAATTCTTTTTTCCTTTTCTAACTAACGACCTTTCATATTCCATAGTTGACACTTGGAATTCCACTCACAAATTTATTTCAAATACAATATTACAAATACCCGTATGAGACAAAATGGATAGAGCTTAATAAAACAAGCCTAATAAGACAAAGCAACATATCAAGCTTGATTTTGGGGAAAGTCTAGCTCAACAGCTTCAACTTGTAGTTTTGCGGTCACATAGTGATTCCAAGCTTTGTATGGTGTGATGGTCTCCTCAAAATTTGTGATGGGATTAGGCTGAAAGAAAAACCTAGCCTCCATTGCATTTGGGTATATAATTTTGGAGCCAATATGTGTTTTCTTCTTTAATAAGAAAAACATAGTGTTGATCTTGGCAGGGCCACCAATATACTTCTATATATTATTTTTGTTGAATTCTAGGTCCTCTTTAGTAGCAAATTTCTTCGAATGGTCCAAGTATTTTGAGACTTCCTATGTGACTGCATTTCTACATTTTTCTTCTGAGAGTGTACTGATTGAAGGTATTTTATGAGATTTCACCACAAAATCCACACGGTTGTACAAACATGCGTAAGATGATAAAATATTGGCTATGAAAGTGTCAAGTTGTTTTTTTCTTTATATAAGCATCCAGACTTTAGCTTTCTCCCACTCAGTTTATTGTCCTTTTTTCTTAACCAACTCAGGTGGTTTACCTCTATACTGTGTTCCCAATTCATGCACTACATTGATAACTACGTGAAAAAATTTGAGAGCTTTTGCATTCTCCCTTTATTTCTTTTGAATATCATGTAAGGAAACACTGCCTTGTTCATAGTGACTAACTCATAGAGGTTCCTCATAGTTTCTCCCAATGTTAATACTTCACGAAGTATAGATGCCTAAATCTCTTCTAAGTACACCTGTGCGAGAGCTTCCTTCTGAACCTACGCCTGGATTTGTTCAATCTGTTGCCTTGAAACTTCTAAATTCTTTGTCATTTGTCTACTTGTGGCCATAAAATATTCTGTGTTTAACTTAGAAGCTCTTGTAAGGCCAAGTTGGCTGTGGAAATAACTTCAATATTATTTCTAGTGTCTATTACAATCATCTTCTCCTGGATGAAAGTAGGATGTGTGAGGTCATCCAAAAATTTATTCTTTCTTTATTGCATAATTTTCTTTTGAAGCTCATCATAACTTAAGCTACAAATATCCATGACTGGACCTTCAACAAGAGGAGAAATTTCCTCTTCAGCCTCTGGAGCTTTCCTTTGTACGGGAAGAGGGGGAGACTAAGTGATGATCTGTTGTGTATAAGGCATGAGATCACCGTCCTGATTCTGCTGCTTCGGCTCTACCTCCATGTCTTGAATCACTATAAATTCTTTAATTTCCTGGGAAAATTATTTATCCTACTGTTGTTTGTTTTCTTCTTCTAGTAGGCGATTTTTTTCTTCCTCGTTGACTTGCTTCAATATTGTTTCTTCCTCTTCTTTTCTTGTTTATTCTTAATGCACATGCCTTTCCTCTTATTATTTCTTCTCCTGTTCTTCCTTCTATCTTAAATATTCCACTTTCATTTTCCATTTCCTCCTTCTCTCTGTTACCATAAACAATTTTAAGATAGTTGAATCTACTTTGTATTTGCAGCTTTGCTCCTCCATTGGATTGTGTGCAACCTTCCTTTTATAATTTATGTTGATTGGGTTGTGCTTCTCTAATGGTATTTCTTCCAGAGTCGATTCCTCCTCTCGAGTCACAAGTGATAGACCTGCATGGATGACTGGTGCATGGGGCCTAAAGGCATTATAACAATTTTTAATCTTTTCCTTCTCTGGTGTAGAATAGGTCTCACTTCGCCAATTGAAATGTATCTTAGCACAATGTAACTTGAAAAAACTTATGGGATCATATAGGTGGCACTCCATAAGTTAGAACTTAAAGTTGTCCAACTCATTACCTTCAATTTACGTAATCTTCAGATTCTTAATTTCGAAGGATCCCACTTGCAAAGGAAGAGTGGGCCAAAGTGCTTTCTTTTTCCTTAGCAAGACTGTTGATAGGCCTGTGGAAATATGGTATGCGACCTACTGCATGACCAATTTATAAATGGCATACCTCGGTAATATATGTGATGACTTCTAACAACTAAACACCCTAAGATAAGTGCCATTAGATGAGGCAAACCAATTGACAAGTTTTGCTGCTGCTTCCATAGCCTTACGAGACATGCCAGGTGGCTCTTCCTTAAAGCTCATTGGGCGCAATTGATCCAAACTTAAACAGGAATGCAAAAAATTACAGAAGTAACCATAAATACAAATATTAATCATAAATAGCACTTCATTTCATTAATATCAAATATTGAAATATGCTTACAAGCAAAATGGAAATAAAACTAGCTTGGACAATGATAGCTTATCTTTGAGAAGAGATGTGGTGGATAAATGCCTTTGAAATGTGTTACAATGAGGCTCAAGGGTTTGTTTATTGTTGAAAAACAAGGGAGAACCTTAAACAACCAAAACCATAATTCCAGGAGATGGAACGCCAAGAGTTTGTGGGCCTCGTTGGGGTTTGTTGGGCAGCTAACTTCCAGGGGTTGTAACTTGGTCATGTTATCTCCATTTGGCATGTACGATACCTTGTTGGAAATATCTCTCTAAGTAATACAAGAACTGTGATAGACCCCTATCAAATTACATGGGCCTATTGCAAATCTCAAAAAATGCCATTTAGGTGGTCAAAACTGCTCTGGAAGTTCAACACATGAAAATCTGCTAAAAATAGTAAATACTGCAATAAACAAGGAAAAAGATGAAACCGATTGGAGATGTAGGTGGGATAGGTGGGTGGCCACCAATATCCACTTGGATCAATGCTCCCTCCTTAGGAAGAATGGTCCCCATTGCATGCAGAGCCTCCATGAGGTGAGGAAATTTCTATTGAATCTAGTCCTTGGTGAACCACTTTCTTTGGTGAAGGAATTGGTCTACTTTGACAACTCGATATAGCTAGATCCTCTATTGATGAGTGTTCTTGATCTACATTTCCTTGATCTAATCACTTGTGGCATGTACCATGCATTTGGGGTTTAACTCTGTTGGTGTGAGTTGTTCTGCAATGTTAGATGTGTCCAACAATGGTGGAAAGTATGGCCAAAGGCAGTCTTCATTGAACATTGGGTGAATACCAAGGAAGGGTGGAATGTTGAGCATGAAGGAATTATCCCTTATAGCCTTGGTGATTGTGTATGACCCATATCAGAGTGGGTGAATCTTGCGGTGGGGTCCAATGAGGTGCTCCTTATGTAAATGTAGCCAAACTTTGTCGCCCACCTAGAACTTGTTTTGCACCCAATGTTGATCATGGCGCAGCTTGTACTTAGCATTGGATCTGTCCAATATATCATGGACCTGCTTGCAAATGTGTTGAATGCACTCAATGAAGTTGTTAGCCCTATTGGCTTTAGACTGGACATGAGTCAAATCTTCCTGAGTCGCTGCAAATGGTATGACCACATTAATTGGACATAATCGCTGAAATCCCAACCCTACCTAAAAGGGGCTATGTCTTGTTGAGTTATGGAGAGCTCTATTGTATCTATGCTAGACATAGGGAAGGATTTCATCCCATGTGGGTGGATTCTTTGAGTTGTACACATGCAAAATATGCATGATCATCTAGTTGACAACCTCTGTTTGGTCATCCATTTGGGGGTGCAAAGTTTCGGACTTAGTAAGTTTGGTATCCAGCATCAACCAGAGACTTGACCAAATGCACTTAGGAATATCCTATCTCGATTTGAGATAATGGACTGTGGGATCCCAAAGTGTACCCACACTCGCTCAAAGAAGAGCTTAACAGTGGCCTCTGTTGTGATACTCTTCTTGTAGGCCGCCATAATGACCATTTAGAGAATTTGTTGACGACCATGAAAATGCAATCATTGTTGTGCTTAGTATAAGGAAGGTCCAACATGTAACCCATGGAGATGGATTCCCAAGGCTTACTAGGATTAGGTAGAGGAGAATATAGGCCTTGCTTCTTGATGGTTAGTTTGGCAATGGCGCATGCAGTACAAGATCGAATGTACTTCCCAACATCTTGATGAAGGTTCGGCCAATAAAAATACTATTGTACTACTGCCACTATTTTCTCTACTCTTAAATGTCCAGTGACCCGAATGTAGTGCGCCTCCCAAATCATCTTGGCACACTCTCTTGAAGGAACACATATATGTCCCAGGTGGCATAACAGTGCATCCTAGAGGTGAAATTTGGAACTTTCTTACCTTCGAGGAGTGTCTAGTATGTGCTATCAAATTTTGAATCTCTTGTAAAGATGAAGCCACCTTGAAGTCACGTTCCCACAAGAATCGAGCACAATGATCAACGCCATGACTGGTGGTCAACTGTGGTAGTTTTCAACATTATTAGTGCTTCACTTCTTGTACTTAATGTTCAAATGGAACTGTTGTAGATATGTGGATGATTTGTGATAGCGATAATTCTAAAACTTTCCTTGTGTTTGTATGAACTACATGGGTCGGTGGTAAATGTGGATGACTATTTCCTTCCCTAGAATGTAATGCTTCCATTGACGAAAGAATTGCACAATGGAATACATTTCCTTGTCATAGGCGGGACACTTTTAGACTATGTTTGAAAGTGTCTCACTTTGGTAAGCCACTGGATGCCCCTTCTGAGTAATAACTACACCAATAACATAGTTAGAGGCATCTGTCTCAATCTCAAATGGTTGATGCAGATTTGGTAATGTGCGCACTGGTGTAGAGAAGAGGTGATGCTTCAACTCAGAAAATACCTTCTGTTGGGTTTCAGACTATAAGATTTTTTTTTTCGCCTAGCCCTTAGTGACTTGACTTAAATGCCAAGTGATATGAGAGAACCCCAACAAGAACCCATAGTAGAAATTGGAAAGGCCTAGAAAGCTATGGAGCTCTGTTAGAGTGGTTGGGGCTGGCTAATATCAAATGAATTGTATCTTAGTTGGGTCCACATGCACACCCTGCTCATCAATGATGTAACCTAGATATTGAACCTGGGTCATGCCAAAAGTGAATTTCTCCAAATTGGCACACAACTTGTGTTGTCGCAAGGTTTAGAGGACCTGTCAAATATGGTGGAGGTGCTCTTCCCAACTCTGGCTAAAGATCAGGTTGTCATCTCAATACACCACAATGAATGCATTGGTGAAAGGTCGCAAGATGCCATCCATCAATCTATTGAAGGTTGCGAGGTAATTTGTTAACCCAAAAGGCATGAACAACAATCCAAAAAGGTCCTCCTTGGATTTGAAGGTAGTCCTCCATATATCAAAGGGTTCGACAAGCACTTTGGTGATAACCAGACTTGAAATTAATCTTGCTAAAATATTTGGCCGCCTTGAATTGGTCCAAAAGTTCATCAATTCAAGGGATTGGGTACCTGTTCCATACAATATTGATCTTTTTCAGTGCTTGATTGTCAATACAAAGTCTCCAGCTCCCATCCTTCTTCTCTACAGTACAATGGGGCTCCCTTAGGGTGATGAGCTTGGTTTGATGTCTCCCTTGTACAACAACTCCTTAATATTCTACTTGATCTCATTGTTCTCCAAAACAGAGCATTGATAGATCATTCCATTGGTAGCGACATGCCTGGGGTTAGATCGATGGAGTGCTTGACCTAGAAATGCAGAGGCATCCCCATAGGTGAGGAGAAAGTGTCCCCATACTCCTCCATGACCTTATCCATCTACTGCTGCTATGTAGAGGAGCCCTCTTTAGAAGTTGCAACCACATTATTCTTCTTGCCCTGAGGGAAAATAATTAGGAAAAAAAATTTCTTGGTCTGTGAAATGATCTTACTACATTTCTTTGCAATGATCAAAGAGATCGAGGTAGGTGGGGATACCTCCGGTATCCTGTACAACTTATTTCCCAAAGTAATAATAACAAATCGAGATCTAGAATCATATACAAACTATAGCTTCCACAAGTATGGTTATCCTAATAATACATCACAAACTTCAATAGGGAAACATCACACAATACCTCATCTTTGAAGGGCTTGATGTTGTAGGGAAGGCGACATTGTTGGCTAATGTAGAGATCTCGTGCTTGGTGAACCCACTTGATGGCGTATGGCTACACATGTGTTGTAGTTGGTATGCCTAGCCACTCCATGACCTCTTTTGAAATGAGGTTCTTTTCGCTCCCACTGTCAACAATGAACTGCAACACAGAACCCTTCACCCACATCTATGAGTGGAAGAGGTGTTACCCCTCCTATGGATCTTCAAGATCATTCTTCTAGATATTACTGGTGGCCACAGTGGAAATTGGCTCCACATCAATGATCTTCTTCCCTTTGTCATTCCCCTTGAGAAGTTCTGACTCAGAGTCAGAACATGCAACTAATTCAGAATCCTTTAGCTCAACCACTAGTGACTTCTTGGCCCAACACTCGTGGTGTGAGTGGAGCTCTTATGGAACTTACACCATTTTCCTGCGTCCTTCTTTGTCTTCGTGGTGTTGTAATTTTCTTGCGGCTTCAGTGGGTTGTCATGGGTCGCCCCGACTTAGATTTGTAATTTTCTCTATGGTTTGGGGGTGCCTTTACCTTACTTTAGATTCACAGGTCCAAAGTCTCTCTTCTCGTGTTTAAAATTTTACTTAATATTAACAATGTATTCGTATGCCATGCCAAGTGAGGAGATTTATATGAACTCCATCTCATCCTAGATGTACCTGTGTAGGAAGCCATGGTAATTGAGTACCAAATGTCACTCATAATCCTTGATACCCAACTTCATGCTAAGGGTATGGAAAACATTTGTAAACTTCGACATGTCTTGGTCCCTTCCTTACCGCAACATGGTCCATGTTATGTATTTATCCTCATAGCCCTAACAGGGTAGTACGCTCCTTGATGGCAACTGAGAATGAATTCCAAGTGGGTGTGGTTGAAGATAGGGAAGGTGTACTTTCATCCTTGTTCTCACAATAGGTTTCCAACCAGTCCTTGATGTGGGGGGTGACTTTGAGAAATGAAAAATTAATATTTTCCTAACTGGAAAAATCATTAACATAAAATATCCTTTTAGTAGATTTGACCATTTATCTATGGTGTCCGCATCTATCTAATATTTTGTTGAAGCCTCAAAAATTGTTGCTTCGACATGGGTGAAAACCACCCGGTCTGGACCTTGGTTGGCAGCTCCTTTTTTGTTTGGTGTAGTGGCTCCGACTGGGGATAATGGGATCAATTTCCCAATCTAATTTATAATAGTGTTGATGGGGTGATATGTGATATTTTGGAGTAATGTTTAAGCTAAAAGTAATCTAATCTAAAATAATAATCACATGCATTTTATCCTAATTTAAACACTATCTAATTATGCCTATACCTGGGAATAAATTGAAGTATGTGATCTACAATAATGTCCAAAAGCAATTGGTAATAAAGATCAATTAATTGTAATAAGAAGTGAAATCGTTTAACAATAATCATTTCGTATAAAAAGTTAGCCGAAATTATTGTGAAAGATATATCACATAAGAAATTATTCATGTATTCGACATAAAATATAGCCCATCGTCATACAGAAGTGCAATAATTCTAACCAAGATTCAAACTGTCATACATAAACAATTTGAAGATAAAGTATTGCTTGATACATAAGTAAAAGAGAATTACGAGATAAAAGTACCATTTATAATACGTCCTACTCATGTGCTTCAGTAATATTGATCTACTTTCAATCCATCCAATGCCATCTAAGAGTACAAAAGTGCAATTTTAGTAGAAGATGCTAGATAAGATAAAAATAAATCCTGTTCCATTCATTTCACTAGAACTTCCTCAAAGGGACATAAGTGCATGTTTTGAAGATTGTTTCTGATAAAATTTCTAGACCCCTCTCTAAATGCATGAGAGGGGTTTAAATACTAAACTATAAAACCAAAAATAAATTATTACAAAATTAGTTGAGGAAGTTTAAACGAGCTTCCTCAAATTATGTAAAATAAAACAAAAATAGAAATGAGCATGGTCACTAATTGTTTTGCATTTTATATATTGGATCACAAATGTTCGTCATGGGCTTGAGCTGTGTTAGTTGGCCGATTTCACCTTTCAACTGCCCAGTGAACATGGCTTCGGTTAGCGCTGGCACCATTTTCTCCATAGAAGTGGTTAGGCATCACAGGGTCATCCATTGGCTTTGAGGTTTCACCAAATGTCACCAATATGCTTCCCAATTTAGCTTGGTCATTTGCCTAATTGCTTCCAATTTTTCTTCTATTGCCTACCTCCATTATAGTTCATATTGTTTTACATTAGGAATAAAACCCGGAATGGACTCTGCCACAAGGTTGGTGCTATGTAATTTTTCATTAATATTTTCGATAACACTATTTGCTACTGCTTTCACATTTGTTGTTCCCTTTTTTGCCTCTCTAAGCCGAGAATCCCAGTTTGCAAATAAGATTTCTTTGTGTGACTCTTCTAGTTTAGGTAGTTTAGCCTTTCTCCCATCTTCTGAATTCTGCCAGGTGATGAATTAAGAGACCTTTTTCAAGATTTCATCATATTCAAGTCTCATTTCTACAACTTGACTCATCAATTTGTCGCTTGTTTCACAATAAGAATTCCATTGTGAAATCTTCTGGCATAATAATTCCTTTTGGTGCATCAGTTGGGAGTTAAGGCCAAGCGCTTCAGTAATAAATTGATCAATTTTTGGATCATCCTTATGTAGATTAGTTATTGCTTGTACTTTTGTTTCCTTCTCCGCTAAGCTTGCTTGATGTTTTATTTACATCTACTCGAAATCTTGTTGAAGCTTAGCTAACTGTGTCTTTGCTGGTCAGATTTTGCTTGTTGTAATTGTTGTTCAAGTGACAAAATTTTATCTTCTTTTTCCTTAAGCAACATTTTCACCTTTGTTTCTTTGTCAATGGTCGTTGTAGCATAGGCACCTGCAAACTGTGACAATCTAGTAAGGTTGGAGGATGGGTAAATGGGTGAGACTTTCTAGACAACATCCATCGGTTCATTATCAGGGGTCATAACAACAATAGAATCCAACTTCCTTTTCTTCCTTTGTCTTTTAACAACTACTTTGTGTTGTGGGCTATAAAACACATCTAGAGGGGGAATCTCTTCAATTCTAAAAACAATTTCAGAGGTGAGAGTAATAGGGATGTTCTCTACCTCTTGAGTATTTACAGTCTCCTTTGCTATAATTTATTGATTTTCTTTTTGTTGTGGAGTTTGCAACTCTGGCGTTTGTTCCTCTGTATGGAGCCTTTTATTAAATTTGTCCCATTCCTCCTCTAAATCAATCACTAGGGGTTTTATTGGTTGGGTGGAGGTGGAATGGATTTCAGCCTATTTACTAGCTGAAGTTTGCTCAACTGTATTTTCTGTAGATTGGGTTGTATATTTTTCCAACTCCCTGCTTCTTCTTTTCCCATTTTGTGGTGAATTCTTTGACTTCCTAGTAGATTTCTCTTGGGATTATGCTCCAGAATCAGTTTTAAAATTTTCTTTGGAATCTCCTTCTACACTTACACTGGGAGTAGGCTCCCTTATTGGTTCAATCAATAATTGGTCCAATGGGACCTTCATTAGCCTCCTTTCTCTGTACTCGTAAAAGGTTTTAAGATCTTCACGGTCAAAAAATAATTGTGCCATATGCTTCACATCTGTGAAGGTGTTCTTTTGTAAAAATATGTCATCAAATTCATCTTCCTCATTACTAAATACTTTTATTTTTACCACGGTGGTAAAGTCTTTGACAGTTTCGAATGGGTCATATTGCCTTCCTGGGAATTTAGGTAACTATAGAGATAGAATAATCTCTTCTTCTTTGAATCCATGCTCTAGGTCATGTAATGCAAATGCTCCACACTATAAAGGGAATGTAGGCAAAATGGCCTTTTTTGCTTCCTTTAATGGTTTTTTCATCCCTCCCTCACTAGTTGTTTGATAGGCTATCCCTCTAGCCATCAGTTTGTTTGAAACATATTATGGGGGGAAATGGGGGGAGGTAATGCTGCCAAATACCCTAATATACATGAATGTTTCCTCCCCAAACCATCTAGCCATTGGGAGGATATCTACCTCAGCTTCTTTAGAAAACTTGGGGGCATCTCAGTTATAAATCCGTTTGTGGATAGGGAGCATGACTCCATGACAAATTTTGTAAAATTGTGGTTGAAACTAAGATTCCCACATCTCTTTATGGTATATGCGAATGGGAAGTGGACTTTGGACAGTCCACTTCCATCCCATGACAAGAAATTTTGAACCAAAATAAATTGTATCCATTACATAGGAACTCATAAAAAATGGAGGGTAAACCCTCGAAGCAACACTTCTCTTCCTTCTATACTCTATTATTGTTCTTGTTAAATTATCAGAAAAAATTTGTGCCAATTCATTATAGTTGCGTTTATGGTTGCATCTATTAATGGTAGCCATTATGGGGGAAATTTAGTGCTGTCGGATTTTCCAAATAGTCTACATAGCATGGCCGCTGCAAAACTATGAAGGGGACAAATAAATGCAGTAGAATACATACCATTCTTGTCTTTTTTTATTTTTCCCTCATTATTTGACTAGGTCTGGGTGTAGTCTGCTGGGTCCTCATTCTCTTTGGAAAAATTCTTGATGAACTACATGTTGTAGATGACTTGTGGCTCTAGTATATTGTACATAAGCTATAGGTTGTCTGGCGTAAAAGATCCCATAACCTCTTGGATTTTGGTCTTGAATTCTATGTCTGAGATGTCAGCTTCATAAATAACCCATTTAACCATGTCTGTATAAGGGATTATCTTTGGACGCACAGCTATGCGATGCAAAAAGGAGCATGTTGTCTCAAACATGGAGGCGTCTGATGAATCACGTCCGTCAACTGTGACCTTTGTTTCCAGAATCCTTAGTTGCTCTTCTTCTAGTATATTATACATGGCTTCCCACGTAGAGGTTCCTCCCTCTATGCTGCATGTAGTATCTATAAATAGAGGAGTCATTTCTTATTTCTCAGAGACGACTGCCTTGCCTTTCTTCACCATTGCTCCCAACAATTTGCTCTGTGGATTTTCCCTGAAAGTGAAGAACAACAACTATCGGATATACAAAGATGACAATGAACATAAAATGGAATAATGTGGATAACTTGTAAAGGTGATAAAAGGAGTTTTATTTTAACACATGTAAGAAGATCTCATATCACGTTAAATGGCTTTTCACACATAAATGCAGTTAACTCTTACTAAATGCCCACTAATGCTTTGTTATCACTTAGCTTTAATGCTCATAAATGTCTGCATCGTAAGTCGGGAAGAAAGCTTCTAGGGTGGTGAGATTTTGAATTGCAATAATGGCAATTTTGCGATTTGCGAAGCAATATCACAAATCACAATATCACATTATGACTTTTCGCTTTTCTTACCCTCCCTTGCATTTATGCGTGATGCGAGATGAGAGCCACTCATTTGTTGTCTCAAAACATAGCTACCTGTCAGGTTTTTCTATGTAAAGACCTTTTTTAATAAGTGGTGGACCTAAACATTTGTTCTTAATGTATTGAAGGAGTGTGTCCGAGTCTTGATCGCATTTCACAATATCAACTTATGGTAAGTTTGCGGTGTTCTTTTAAATGATCAAAATGCGATGCGGTAAAGGTTATGATGCCATCGCAGTTTCGCATTTCTCTTGTTTTGAGAGAAACCTTTTAAGGTGGGCTCTTCATAAATAGCAATATGCGATGCGAGACTTGGTTTTGATGAGAAAAGCTTTAGGACCTATTTTATATAAAAAAAATATGATAGTTTCGAGGTATAAAGCATGGAGTCCTCTATTAATCATTTTTCACTAGATTTGGTGGATTAGCGAGGTTTTTGATGATGCTTAATCATGTGATACGTGGGAAGGCAAGCATTTAGTAGTTCTTTTGAAAAAGGGGCTTGATTGATATCTTGCTTTATTCCAAAATTAAATAATAAAAATGCCTAAATGCTAAGTTTATTTTTGGAAGGATTTTTTAAAGGGCCCCTATTTATTAATGTAATATTAACTACTACTATTAATAAATAGGGGATTGTTGAATAGCACAACAATTGGCGATTCACTTGGAAGAACCAGTTTTCTCTGAGAGTTTTTTGAAATTTCTAAAAACTTCCAAAATAAAGATAGTTTTGAAAATAAAAATTACATGGTATATAAGGTAAGTAATACTTCTCATTAATAATAAAACAACATCTACTTTAATATCATTCATTTTATTATTCTTTTCTCATAAGAAAGTCACTTTGTCTACATCAGTCTTTACTTGGTTTTAAGGATAAAAATAGGGAGCCTCTTCTCATATCAGTTTTTAGTATACTCAATTGTCATAGGTAGAGCCTCTACTACCGGTAGGTGTTCATGGCCTCGACAGAGTTACCTTTTAACCAAAAATGATTTAGTATCCCACCTAGGCTAGAATACAATTTTAAGGATAAGATCGTTTGTATACTTATTGCTTTCTTTATTTTTTGAAGTAATTCATTCTTCCTTCAAAATTTCATCTTTTATCTCTTAAAGGACAATGTCTTGGTTTGGTGACCAAAATTGACAATGTTATTCACTTGATTTGTAAATTAACTAAACAAGCTGGCTCTTGATGAGACCCCTTGTCTTTTGATTAGTATAATCTGAAGCCATTACCCTATTTTGATATGCAATATTGATAATGTCAATTAGTTATAATCTTACGATCATGGTAAGCCGGCTCTTGATGAGACCTCTTATCCTTTAAGTTTAAGTATATTTTAGAATTACACTCTAAAAATGAAAGTTGATTAGGTGGGGAGAATCATTGGCTCCTTAAGAGCTTCTGGATGACAATTGTAGAGTTTAAAGATGCTTTTCTGTAGAGAGACTTTGCTTTGTTATTGATACTTTTCTTGACTGATGTAAAGGAAAGATTTCTTTCTAAAGCTAACTTTCATCAAAGATTAGATAAGTTTTAGCAGAGAATGGGAAGTTTTGAAGAAATAGAACTTAACTATATATTTCATATGTGAAGATTACTTTTCATAACAATATTTACTTACAGAAGTGAAAAGTCAAAATTAAAAAGAGACTATCATTTGTAAAGCCAAAAGTAAAAGTTTTTCAACTTGTCTTATTCTTTCTAAAAAAATGAAATAAAGGTAATAATATACAATGAACAGAAGAGATCATTTTCTATGGAAATTATTTCTTTAAAATCTTCCCATTAACAGGTAGAGATTCCCTCTTACCTGATAAATCTTGTAATAGAAAAGGTGATGGGCCTATTTGCTCCACAATCTGAAATGGGCCAAATCACATTTGTTGGAACTTAGTATGCTTACCTTTCTCTTCGTGGGCTCTAACACATTTCAATACTAAGTATCCGAGTTGAAAAGATTTTGAACTTACAAAATTTGAATCAAAGGAAGCTTTGACTAATTGATGATGATGTGCATGTGTGATCTTGGCCTTTTCTCCTTCCTCTTCAAGCTTAAGGATTTGTAACCGTCTAACTTGCATAGATGAGGAAGAAGTTTCTTCAATAAACCGAACTAAGGCTAAAGAGGGAATAACTACATTTTTAGGTAAGACGACTTCTTTCCCATAGACCAAATTAAAGGAGAAGTGCCAATGGAGGCTTTCTAAGTTATCCGGTCTACCCATAGAGAAAACATCAAAGACTTATGCCAGTTCTTCTGGCTTTGGTCAACAGTTCATTTAATAATCCTAATGAGATTCTTGTTTGTAGATTCAACTAATCCATTTCCTTGCGGATAATAATTTGTAGAGTATTTAAGCTTAAAACCTCTTTTAAGAGCAAATTCTGTCATAGAATTGCCTGAAAAGTAAGATGCATTATCAAACATCAAGGCAGATGGTAGGCCAAATCTGGTAATGATAAATTGATCTATGAATTCAATAATGTTTTCAGAATTGGCTACCTTGAGTTGAATTTCTTCCACCCATTTAGTGAAATAATCAGTTGTTGTAAGGATATATCTAT
>APFE030834358.1:0-10013 GCA_000404065.3 Pinus taeda
TGGAATGAAGTCAATCCGACAAACAGTTTGCAAGATATCGACTGCCCTAGTTTGAAGCCGGAAACTGCTGAAACTGAAGCTGCAACTGCAGAAGTAAAGATTGACCTACGTGGCCTAGAAGATCTCCTCTTTGGAACTACATTGTAGGCTCATCTAAACCTCCTCTAAAAGCTGCAACTTTTGGTGGTGGAATGAAGTCAATCTGACGAATGGTTTGCAAGATATCGACTACCCTAGTTTGAAGCCGGAAACTGCTGAAATTGAAGCTGCAACTGCAGAAGTAAAGATTGACCTGCGTGGCCTAGAATATCTCCTCATATGAATTGTGATGTAAGTTCATCTGAACCTCCTCTGGAAGCCGCAACTTTTGGTGGTGGAATGAAGTTAATTCGACAGTCGGTTTGTGAGATATCGTCTGCCCTAGTTTGATAATGAAGCCACTAATGTTGATGATGTTGATCTAGGGTTTGTTATTGCTGATATGAATCAGATTTATTGGACTATTTCTCTCTACTGAATTATTAAATATAAAAGAAGATTTGATCAAAGGGTTTCCCCACACATTGTGGGGTTTTTCCCTGGCTAGCCGCCACATCTTGTGTCTCTTGTCTTGGCTTATTTTCTGTCGATCATTTAAAGTTCTATCTGTACTTTACTTTATGTACATGTGATTGCTAATCTGTGGAATATAATAAGAAAAGAAGTAAACTGTTATAAGCATAGACATACCATAACTTAACAATAACATGGTGAGATCAACGCTCTGAAATTGAACAATTGGTTGCAGCAACTGGAAGTTTATTTCAGCATCCATCAGATTGAGGAAGGACAAAAAATCTCATTTTCGCAACTAAAATTGGATGGCCATGCACTGGTGGAGAGCCACATGGAAAGTATGAGGTTGGAGGGTGAACCTCCAGTGACAAAGTGGGAAGAATTAAAAACCCTCATTAAGTCACATTTTTATCCCATTGGGTACATTGAGGACCGGTGGATACGGTGGAATTTCTTTAGGAAAAGGTTGGGCCAAATAGTGCAGGAGTACACCACAGAATTTAGAAAGATGGTTATAATTTTGGGTACCTATCCAAAGAATTAAAATGTACTCCTAAATTATTTGGGGGGTATGCACTACCATTTGCGTGAGCAATTGATGTCTTTCAAGCCCATATCGGTGGATAAGGATTGTGTATAGGCATAGTACCTGGAGAACATAAGCCTGAAAAGAGCACAATCAAGTGGATCGAAGTGGAAGGAGCAACAAGAAGATTCTAAGGAGGGGATGAAGAAGAAAAAAGGGGGGAAAGATAAAAATATGGCAACCACAGCACACTAATGCAAAGATCCTAGCAACCACTACAACCACTACGACATTGATGGCCATACAAAGGAGAAGTGTTGGAAGTTGCATCCAGAGCTAAACTCGAAGAACAAGAAGAAGGATCTCATGGCCATTGATTCGAGAAACCAAGTTGAAAGCATCTCAGACATAGATGAGAAGATCATTTGTATGTCAGTGCAGAAGGAGGTGAATCTGAGTAGCCTTTAGTAGTAGGAAGAGAAATAAATGACCAAACTTTTCTGAATAAAGATATAGGTCAAGAATACAAAGATTGATGCTTTGTTTGACTCAGGATCACAAGCAAATCTCATTGCAGCAGAGTTGGTCAAGAAGTTGGGGCTAGAATTTTGTGATCATCAAAACCCATATCCATTGGGACGTGTAAATAAGGATGCAGAGTTGAAGGTAACAAAACAGTGTAAAATTGAATTTGTTATCAGTGTTGATTTTATTGATGAAGTAGATCTAGATGTGGTTCCCCTTGATGTATGTGGAGCCATGTTTTGGAGTCCATACATGTACATGTGTGATGCAATATTCATGAGGAGAGGCAACTAGTATCGTCTCGTCAAGGATAGAAAATCATTCATCATCAATGTGCATAAAGGCAAGTCGAAAATTTCAATTGTAAGTTCCAACCAAGCCAAGAAATTGATCAATGCCAGCAAGAAGTATGTTTTATTGTTTTTAAGAGAAAGTCAGTCTGAAGAGGAGTCAATAAGAGGAAAGGCATATTTGGAGGGGTGTACTAAGAAATAAAAACAATAATTGGAGGAGTTCTTACAAGAATACAAGGATGTGTTCCAAGAGCCTTAAGAGTTAGCACCTACGAGAGAAGTGGAGCATGATATCTATCTATTGCTAGATTCCCCATTACCAAACATTGGTCTATGCAGGGAGTCTGTTATAGAAGAAAGTGAGGTGAAGAAACAGCTACAACAACTTCTTGAACAAGGTATAATTTGACCAAGTACACCACCATGTGGGTCACCCATCATCATTATGTCGAATAAGGATGGGACTTGGAAGATGTGTATAGATTACAGGGCATTGAACAAAATCTCACTCAATAATAGATATCCCCTGCTTAAGATAGATGATCCTTTGGATTAGTTGCAGCAATAAAAGTACATAATAAAGTTGGACTTGAAGTCTAGGTATCACCAAGTTTGAGGAAAAGAAGAAGATACATGGAAGATCGCCTTCAAAACCAGGAAAGGTTTGTATGAGTGGTTAGTTATTCCATTTGGCCTATGTAATGCACCAGCGACATTTATGAGATTAATGAATGATGTTTTGCACCCTTTTATAGATTCATGTATTATTGTCTATTTTAATGATAAAATGGTATATAGTGTTACCTGGGAGGAGCATATATCACATTCGATGTAGGTGTTGGAAACATTGAATAAGCACCATATGCTATAAAATATCAAGAATTTCGAGTTTTCGCAACAGTGTTTGGTGCATCTGGGGATGTGATCAGTGAAGGAGAGTTGAAGATAGATCCTTCCAAGATGGAGGCCATCATGAAATGGCCAATGCCTACTAATGTTTTTGAGGTCTGGATTTTCATTGGGGAAACACGGTACATGAGGAAATTCGTAGCTTTGTTTCCAACGATAACGGCATCACTCCATGCCATAACAACGAGTGGCAAGAGTTTCTAGTGGGGAAAAGGTCATCAAAGGGCTTTCGAAGAGCTAAAGAATATGATTAGTTAAGCACCAGTTTTGGCATTACCAAACCTCCAACAACCCTTCGAAGTGGAGACAGATGTGAGTGGGTACGTTATGGGAGTTGTCTTGATCTAGAGAGAAAGGCATGTATGCTACCATTATAAATTATTTCATGGGGAAGTTCCTAACTACCCTACCTACAATAAGGAGCTTTATGCCATGGTAAAATATTTGAAGAAATGGAAGCATTGTCTGATGGAAAAGTAAAAAGTAATCCACACAGATCACTAGTTGTTATAGTATTTGCTATCCCAGAGTAAGCTACAACAGACCAGGAATTACAAGTGGATGCATTTTTACAGTAGTTTCATTTGGTGATCAATTATAATAAGGAAAACACCAAGAAGTTGGTTGACATGATTTCAAGGCCAACCACATCAAAGATTATACTTTTGGTGACTCTTATGCACATGGATCCATTCACCCTTGATTCACAGAGAGAGGCGTATTTAGAGGATGAGGACTTCAATGAGGTGTATCAATAGTTGCAGAGTTAGAGTCATGTGCGTGATGGTGACAGCACCATTGACTACCATATATAGGATGGGTTACTCTACAAGATGGATAAGTTATGTGTTCCTAAAGGTAAGCGATTGCAGTTGAACAGAGACGCTCACACCTCCAAGGTTGCATGGAAATTTGGTGTAGGGCAGATAGTGGCTAACTTGCATAGGTATGTGTATTGGCCCAGGATGGAAGAGCAAGTAGCTAGGTTCATAAGAAGATGCATGCTTTGTTGTAATAGCAAGCCTAACAACAGGAAACAGGGTCTATATCATCCCTTGCATGTACCTACTCTTCCTTGGGAAAGAATTTCCATGGACTTTATGGGAGGTTTACCAACAACCAGAAAGGGACACGACTACCTGTTCGTGGTAGTTGACAAGTTTAGCAAGATGTGAGTTCCAATGCCCTATAAAAAGACCATCAGTGAACAGGAAGCAACAAACTTATTACTTATACAAGTATGGGTGCACTTTGAGATACCAATGAGCATCATTGGTAGACAGGGATACAAGATTTCTCAGTGCATTCTAGACTACATTGTGGGAGAAGATGGACACGAAGTTGAAGTGATCTACAACATTCCATCCACCGAAAGATGGGTAGACATAAGTAGTCAATAGGAATTTGGTGTAGCTTCTGAGGCAATACAACTAGAATCATCCAAATACCTAGGATGAAAATATGGTATATATACAACATTTTTACAACATAGAAGTCCACACTTCTACAGGAAATTCCCCATTTGAAACTTGTTTTGGATATTTGTTGCCCTCACCTTTGGATATTGCATATGGGTTGCAAGGAGGAGTGAGGGATGATCTTACAAGAGATGATTTGAGGGATGAAAAAAGTATAGAGAAGATCGGGAAGATCAATTTATAGGTACAATAAACAATGCATAAGTCACAGTAGAAGTATAAGTCCAGGCATGATCAACATAGAACAGAGAATTCATTCAAGGTGGGAGACATAGTGTGGTTACAGTTGAACAAGGAGAGGTTGCAGGGGCATAGTAATAAAATAAAGGCTCTAAAATATGGTCCCTTTGAGATACTGGAAAAGGTGGGTGATAATTCCTATCAACTCATTTTACCACCATATATGCATATTTACTCAGCTGTGAATGTAGAGAATTTGAAAATCTATGAGCCTTCCATGCTAGATCAAGAAGAGGAAAATGTCCTACCTTCTATCGAGTATTTGGCACCAAATGCTCAGGTATAGTTGACAGAAGATATATTTTTGCAGAAGAGTTCTAGAACTACAAGACAGGGGCAGCATGAGCTTTGGCAGATTGGAATGAAGGGACAACTTCCAAGCAAAGCTAAACGGTACACCAAAGAGAAGGTGGAGGAAAATTTCCTCACCTCATTTAGTAAAATATTTTTGGGACCAAAAGACTTCCAAAATGGGGAGATGTGATCCACATTGGATCAGTATATTATTTTTCATCCATCTTGATTCATTTGGAGTGGCAAAAGTGGAGAAATCAGATCACAAGACTGTTTTTACCAATAGGACCCAGTTTGGCAAAACAGGGTATGAAACCTTCTAAGAGTGTTTTGAGACAAAAACTGATTTTTTGGAGGGTAAAACTTTTATACTCTTATGAATCACCATTTTATGTTATTTTCTACATAAATATCTTTCCAATGGCTCAATAAGTGTGTCAACCGGAGTCCATATGCAAACGTTATTCCACTTAGAAGTTGACCTTCTTGTTTTCACGCCTATAATTGGGGAGGATGCCACGTCAACCCACATTATTCATGGAAAATGGGCTAGCCACGTGTTTTTTATGTAAAATAAGCGAAAATAGTTTATTTTGTAACTCTAGTTAAGAGTTGATATAGTCAAAATTAACCACTAGTAGGCTATCGGGATGTGTTATACCCAGGCAACTAGGAGGAAGAGGCATTCCATTGTTTCGAGAACATTTTGTTCCATAGATAAGAAAATATAGCTAGGAGAGATAAGAGGTTGATCACACAGAGAGGAGTTGTGTATTGTATTAGCCCATGAGCCATGGGCATTACTTCTTTATACCTACAGCCATATTTTCTAAACAAAGAAAGAGAGCAAAGCGGCCTTACCTTCTAGCTGGATTTTCTCCGGAAAGAGTTTCCCATAGCATATTTTGTTTCTTATTTGTCATGTTAGGGTCCTATAATTTTTATAGGGTCACTTGATTATAGATGATTATTGTTATATTTGAAATGTTTTAAATAATATTTCATCCTCCAAATTATTTCCAAGAAGGGGTAAAAAAGATAAAATGTGGTTAATTTTACATGAAATCCTAATATTTGAGTTCATTATGTCTCTATCCAAGTTCGGAGGCATTATGTATTATAACCAACGTTTTTCTCTCATGTCATAAGGGTGGAAAACAGCAAAAGGAGTTTTTCCCTTGTGGTTAAGTCTTGTGCACCATCTAGCCGCCCGATCGTCACTTCTTCATATCAATGGTCAACAGGATTTTTCGGCCCCCCTTGCCATCCTACCTTTATTATCCGGGGGACATCCAAAAATTTGTCCTCCTCCCTGCCAGACCCACTCTACATGTCATCACCTCACCATTTTGGACCCCCCACCCCTTCACAACCCGCTTATCACTTTGATCCCCCTCTAAAAACTACCAACCTCCTCACATTTTCCCGCCATAATCTACGCTCTCAATTACGTCACCCCCCACTTCCACTCAACTGTCACGTATCTTCCGCCTATTACTCCCGCACCATGTCCACCTGCCATTTCCATCCTCAACTTCCACTCCTATTCTCCACCTAATCATATTTCCACCAACCATGTGCCTCCACATTATCCCCCACCTCCGTGTCACCTCCCGCCTCCACGTCATATGTTTGTTTCATGGTCAGTTAAATTATGTTTTTTCCCTATACAACACAGTAATTTCAAACATAGTTTACAAACAAATGAGAATGAATTTTCAAAATTGGAAAGACATTTTTGTTTCTAATATCCTCCTTTACAAAAATCTCTCTCATTTTTATAACATCTATTATGGTTTAGGAGATTCGGATGAATCTTTGCCGGTATATTTTCCCAAATTTTCCTGTTTTCAGCCATTGTTTTCAAATGTGGTTTCCGAGCAAGTGGAAATGAATTTTCAAAACATGAAAGAGGTTTTGGTTTCCAACATCATAATTTACAAAAGCCTCTCTAATTTTTTTAACAGTTATTATGTTTTTGGATATACATAGGTATTACAAGACCCTATTTTTCAGAATTTCGGGAGGAAAAAACTCAAAGATAGTTAGTGACTTGGATGCGACCTCATCAAATAAGAGTTGCTATCAAAATCGAATTTATCTTCTTTGTCACCATTAATCAATAAGGATAGTGCCAAGTAGATTCATTAGTTTTGAATGTCCTATATTTCAGTTTTATTTGTGTAATACATTTTGAGATATTTGTAACAAATCTTGATATTTTTTCAAGATATTTTAGTTTAGAATTTTTATAAATACTTCATCATTTGAAGTAAGACATGTTGATTATTGAATATAATTTCCTCTTTGAATTGTAATTTTCCATCTGCTAGAAGCATCAATAATACAAGTACATTTTCACAAGATTCATGTGGTGTACGAATGGGTGATGTTTTCTTTTGTTCATGTGTTTAATCATTGTCTCCTTTCTCTGTCATTTCTAAAAAGCTTAATTAACTAATAGAAACTATGAAGAATAGGATATGTTATACATAACACCCTATTCTGGATGTTAGTAATTCATTATGTAAGAAACCCTTCTTGGTTTCATAAGTGTCAAAGAAAGAAATTATTTTGTCTTGTCAAAACCTCCTCCATCAAGCCACCTTGCAAGTTGGCATAAAAACTCTTCGAAATTAGCTCCAACTTCATCTTCTACAAGTCATATCCTACAATTATTCATGTCAGCTCAGATTACAAGAAGAAACTACTAAATATACCCTAGTGAACTCAATCCAATGAGGGAAGTTGTAGAAGTTCGATAAGGATTACATAATGGAAGTATTACAGGTCTAAAGCTTCAGAAGGGTAACTACAGGTCTAAAAGTATATATACAAGTTTCAAGGAATGAATTTGATTACAGGTTTGAGTTTCAAGAGGTGATTTCAGTTCAAAGTATGAATACAGATTCAAGTTTCAATGATTGAAGTATCGCTATGGTTCTAAGTTCCAGAAGGTGAGTACAGATCAAATTGTGACTACATATTCAAGGTTTCAGAAGGTAACTATAGGTAACTCCAGAACATAAGTATGACTATAGAGAAGGTGACTACAGGACTAAAGTATGAGGTAAAGGACCAAGGCATCATACTAAAGTATCGAAGTATGGAGTGTTTACAAAACCATGACACCATGTCATTACAGGACATGAATATGTTGTTTCCAAGCAAGGTTGACTTGATGGATGAAAGGTATTCTTGGTCTAGGTAATAAGGTTCTTGATCTATCTCAACTGTGATATGATTCTATTGAAGGAAGAGTTTTTGACTAGGTTTTCCCCTTCCTAAGGGTTTTCCCTAGAAGTGTACCTATATCTTGTGTCCTCTTTTGTTTATTGATTAGCATTAGTCTTAATGATAAGAACAAGATAATTTGAAGAAGATCTAATAATTAAATGTCACAAAATAATGTCATAATCAGAAAATCAATTGTTTCCCTAATGGATTTCTCAACATCTCAAGGATTGAATAACAAAGGGAACCCCTAAGCAAACAAAACCCTAACCCCATGAATTGGAATGCCAAGAGTTTGTGGGCCCCGTTGGGGTTAGTTGGGCAGCCAACTTCCTGGGGTTGTAACTTGGTCATATGATCTTCATTTGGTGCATATGGTATATCATTGGAAAGATTTCTCCGAGTACTATAGGATTTGCAGGGGAAGTGACTTATTTCAGACCTCAAAAAAACACTACCTAGGGGATCAAAATAGCTTCGAAAGTTCAGGACCCAAAAAACTACTAAAAATAGTAAATGATGTTATAATCAAGGAAAATGATGAAACCAACTAGAGATCTAGGTGGAATAGGTGGGTGGCCACCAATATCCACAAAGTCATGTCAAAGTTCACAAATATTTTTCATACCCTTCGAACGAAGTTGGGTATTAAGGATTATGAGCAGCATTTGGTACTCAAGTATAGCAACTCTCTACACAAGTATATCTAGGATGAGATGGAGTTCTTGGACATCTCCTCACTCGACGCCACTTAGCGATATGTTGTCAAGATCGAGAAGAAATTTAAAAAGAAGAATCGAGACTTCATTAGAGAACTTTTGAGGTCTAAAATGGGCCCCCCAAGAAAAATGTACAACCAAAATAAACTTTATAAGAACCAATAGGATTCAAGATGATGATGTCAACCATGGGAGATGATTCACCACTTTTAGGTTAAAAAAGTGAAAAGAGTAAAAATTAATAAAATAATAAAACTGCTTTTTTAGCTTGTATTTTCAACTTATCTCTCTAATATTTTACTCAAATTTCCACCACCAAGATCCAGAAGATTGAGCCCGAAGATGCAAAAGAGGTTTAGGGTTCTCTATTGCAGTTCATTGTTGAAAACGGGAGCCAAAAGAACCTCATATCAGCAAAGTTCATAAACCGTTTGGGCCTACCGACCACACCACACCGACAGTTGAAAACCATCGGGTGGCTTCACCAACGACAACATCTTCACATCATCCAACAGTGTCGCCTTCCCTACAACATCAAGCCCCTCACAGATAAGGTATTGTGTGATGTTTCTTCTCTTGAAGTTTTTGATGTATTAATAGGCCAACCATACTTGTGGAAGCATCATGTTGTGTATGATTCTAGGCCTTACATTATTATTATTACTTTGGGCAATAATTTATATAGGATACTGGAGGCAGCACCACCTACTCTTATCTTTTTTATCTCTGTGAAGCGATGCAGTAAGATCATTTCCCAGACCAGGAAATTTGTCTTCCTTATGATTCACCCTCAAGGTAAGAAGAAGATTGTGGCCACCTCCATGACCTCCAGATAGGGCTCCTTCGCACGGCAGCAGTAGATGAACAACGCCATGGAGGAGTACAATGACATCTTCACCTTACCCACAGGGGTACCCCTACACTATCAATTCAATCACTCCATCGTTCTAACCTCTGACACGTTGCTACCCAATGGACCAATATACTGGTGCTTTGTTCTAGAGAACAATGATATCAGGAGGCAGCTTCAGGAGCTATTACAGAAATGGCACATCAGGCCAAGTTTGTCACCCTGTGGGAGCCTGATCGTGTTGGTACAGAAGAAGGATGGAACCTAGAGGCTCTATATTGACTCTTGGCCATTGAAAAATATTACTATATGAAATAAGTATCCAATCCCATGGATTGATGGCGTTTTGGACCAGCTCAAGGGTACCAGATATTTTAGCAAGATTGACTT
>APFE030834362.1:0-27331 GCA_000404065.3 Pinus taeda
TTGGGTTACTTCAATGCCAAGATAGTAATGAACATAGCCCAAATCAGTCATTTCAAAACTTTTTCCAAATTCTTTCTTTATGGATGCAATATAACTTTCATTGTTCCCTGTCATTTAAAGATCATCTACATATACCACAAGATATACAACTGTTTTGCCAACTTTCTTGACAAATAAAGTTGCATCATCAAGATCAAAATGATTGAAGTTGAGTTTCAGAAGATGCTTAGTTAGCTTTTCATACCGGCCTCGTGGTGCTTGTTGGAGGCCATACAAGGACTTCACAAGTTTGCATACTTTATGTTCATGTCCTTTCACAGCAAATCCTTCAAGCTGGGACATAAAAACATTTTCTTTTAGATCTCCATTCAAGAAGGCAGTTTTTACATCCATTTGATGGACTTTCCAACCGTTCTGAGCTTCCAGTGCAAAGAGTGTCCGGATGGTGGCCCATTTTGCTGTGGGAGCAAAAGTTTCCTCATAATCGACCCCTTCCTTCTGTGCAAAACCTTTTTCCACAAGCCTAGCTTTGTGCTTGTCAAGTGAGCCATCGGCTTTGTACTTGTTCTTGTAGACCCACTTGCAGCCAATTAGTTTGGTTCCAAATGGAGGATCAACCAGCTTCCAAGTGCCGTTCTTTATGAGGGCATCATACTCCTTTTGCATTGCTTCTTTCCATTCATCATGAGAAGCAGCTTCTTTAAAGGGAGTTGGTTCAAAATCTGTAGACAAGTTCAATTCACAATCATAAGAAACATCCATATCAATAGGTGAATTAGAGTCATCTACATCACCTCCATTTTGTCGATTTGCATTTCTGGTTCCTGTTTTTCCAATTTTATGAGGATGAACACTTTCAAGTGTCTTTGTCAGCCACTTTGGGGGACCTTTCTGAGATGGTCTAGGCTGCTCTGTTGATTGAGTTGGGAGTGAATCAAGATTGAGTCTCCCAATTCTATCAATTACATCACTTAAAGCATCATCCGTTGTTGGAGTTTCAGATCGGGGGAGAGTATTCTTCAGAAGAAGATTCCACATGTTGATCTAGTATAGGAATCCCCCCTTCAAGATGTGGAATTTTATTTTCAAATTCTTGAAATGATTTCATTTTTGCGAATCTATCTAAGCGATCAAGTTGTCGCTCAACAACATTATCAGATTTGGATGATTCAAGAAAATTACATCTCTAGATATAACAAACTTTTTATTTTCTTCATCATAGAGGCGGTATGTTTTGGAGGTATTTGAATACCCCAAGAAAATACACTTACGACTTCTAGCACCAAGTTTGTTTCTATGTACCTTTGGTATCAAAGCATAACAGGTGGAACCAAAAATCCTGAGATGTTTGACCGAAGGAACATGTCCATACCACAATTCATAAGGAGTCTTGTTTCTTATAGCACTAGATGGACATCTATTCTTTATATATGCAGCACATAGAACAGCATCAGCCCAAAACATTATCTTTACATTTTTGAAAAAAGCATGGATCGTACCATATTCAAGATTGTTCTATTCATTCTTTCAGCTACACCATTCTGTTGGGGATTATAAGGCACAGTTGTTTGATGTTTAATCCCATGTTGGCGAAGATATTGTTCAAATTCATTTGATTTATATTCTTTTCCATTATTAGTGCGAATAGACCCAATATGAGATTGTGCATCATTTTCAATCCATTTATGAAAATTCTTGAATGTTAGGAAAGCATCAGATTTGTTCTTCAATAAATAAACCCAACACATTCTGGTGTAGTCATCAAGAAATGTCATGATATATTTATTTCCATTTGCTGAAGGAACATGCATTGGACCACATAAATCTGAATGAATAAGTTCAAGCTTCCTATGTGCTCTTGAATGTGAGTCATGAAAGGACTGTTTGCTATGCTTTCCTAGAATGCAAGCATCACATTGCTTAAGTTTTCTAGGAATTGTAGGCAAACGAGCAACACCATTTTTCTTCAATAAACGGAGACTGTCATAGTTTAAATGTCCAAATCTAGCATGCCATAATAAACTTGATGGAAGTGTACCTTCTTTATGATGAGTAATATATGAGAAATGTTGTTTATGAGCAGATGTTCCTTGCAGTTTGAGAAGTCTTTCTTCTTCTATTCCCCTCATGACAAGTGAGTGATCAGATGATTTTCTCACCTCAAGCTTGCCATCAAACATATGAATGAAGTGACCTTGCTGGCGGATGTGGACCAAGGACAGCAAGTTTCTCTTGAGTTGTGGGAGATATAAAACATGATCAAGAAGAAAGTCTGAGAGTCCAGGCAGTTTAAGCCTGATTGGGCCAAGCCCTGATGGCTTGATTTTTGACTGATCTGCAAAGTAAACTACTCCATCAACATTGTCAGTGAAATCTTCAAAAAAGTCTTTTCTATGAGTCATGTGACAGGTTGCTCCTGAATCAAGCAGCCAATCATTTTTCCAGGAAGCAAGTGAAGTGTTAAAAAAATCTTCATTTACTCCAATGTTACATTGTGCCTCAATATAGTGAGCGGATTCAGGTGCTTTATCTTTGTCTGTATCATCAGTTTTACCTTTCTGTTGGTTTCTTCTCTGCTCAATTTTGTCCCATGGTAGCTTGCATGTAGAGGCATCATGTGATCCATTTCTTTTGCAGCGAATACAATGTAAATCTGCTTTTTCTCCTTGAGGATGTCTGGCCCCCCTGCCTCTGAAGTATCTTCCTCTTCCTCTTCGTCCACCTCTTCCTCTTGTAGAATCTTGAGCAGGATATTTTTCTTTATTAGCCATGCATACAGTCTCTTTAGAAGATTCAGGGACTGTCTTCTTTCCAAAGGCTTTTTCTCTTTCAACAAACTTTTTCACAAGAGAGTTAAAGGTTATATCCTTGAGATTTCCATTTGCTTGCAAAGACTCAAGATAATTGGAGTATGTAGGATACAGTGCCTTGAGAAAAGCAATAAGAGATATATCTAGCTCAACTTTAGTGGATTTGATATCATGCACTATAAATTTTATTTCAGATGCAAGAGCAAGAGGGTCATTATTTTGCAGTTCAAGAGTGAAGAGTTTAATCATAAGTTGGACGACTTCAAGTGCAGAATGTGAGTCATAGAGCTCTTTTAGCTTTTGTAAAGCTTCAAAGGCAGTTGAACATGTTGTAAGGTGACGACTAACCTCCTTATTTACAGATGCTGCTATTAATGCATACGCTTTGCTGTTCTTGTTTTCCCAGATGGCAAGCTCTTTGTCTGATGTAGGTTTTTCTGGGTCACTGTCTCCTTCTCCGACACACACTCCTTTCCACAGCTCATTGAAAATGAGGGTGTGTTGTACCATCCGGGACCAGTCAGGATAGTTCTCCTTGCCAGTGAGAACTATTCCTATCATAGAGATGATTGAATGCATTCTGTAAAAAGGTTACTTCTGCTGATATAAAAAACTTTTGCTGATATATACTTCTGATGGAAAAAAATTGCTCTTAAAAAAAAACTTCTGCTGCTTTAAAAAATGATTTTGATATGGAGAAAAATCATTTAAAATTCTGCTACATATATCACTATATATCTCTGCAAAAAAAAATTGAGCGTTTGCTGCTTCAAATACTGGCTTCAAACTCTGGCTTCAAACTCTGGCTTTAAAACACTGGCTTCAAACCCAGTATTCAATGCTACAATAATAAATTTTACAGAGGAGAACAAAAGTAATATATGAATTTATCGATTTATCGATTGAATACTCTCTTAAGCAGTACTACGCTCAGATTTCTACAGCAAAAATAAACTTCATGATATTCTACTGCTCCAAATATTGCAGTCTTTCACAACTTTTCAAGGTAATCTTTATGCAGGTCCATCCTGGTGCACGCTACATTGTCCACAGGCAGCAGTTCAAATCACGTTCAAAAATTAAAAAACTGTAGTGAACTGGACTCCACAAAAAAATTTCAGTATGAAGGGGCCACGCTGATTTCTTCATTAAATCCGAACATAGACGCCCTCAGAAATACGAGTTTTGGCACCATGTCAGTGATCTCTGAGCTGGGGTGCTACTTCTGGCGACGAATCAAGCCTCTCGTACAGTACGTTTGGTTAAAATTTCGGAGCATATCCCATAATATGGCATGGGTTCAAACTTCCGAGCCTGAGCAAAAGGAATGGGCAGACTTTCAACGACGTGAACTGCAAGGCTTCTCAACAGGCCGACGTGGGTGAACTGCAAGGCGAGGCTTCTCAACAGGCCGACGTGGGTGAACTGCAAGGCGAGGCTTCTCAACGAGGCTTCTCAACAGATACCACAGACTTTCAACGACGTGAACTGCAAGGCGAGGCTTCTCAACGAGGCTTCTCAACAGATACCATAGAATTTCAACGACGTGAACTGCAAGGCGAGGCTTCTCAACAGGCCGACGAAATGTGCTATTAGGTTTGCAGAAGGCGTCTGGCGGGGATCAAGGATTTCTCCTCCACCTCATACTGAGCGGATAGCAGAGACATCATGGCGCGTGAATTGAAGAAACATTTAGAGAGGCTCAATGTTCCCAGGCATAGGATGCTTGACAAACTCAACAGGCAGCGGACCAAATGTTTCAACAAGCAGCGGACCAAATGTTTAATACAGGCAGCGGAAAAAAAAATTCCTTCATAACAGTCATATGTTACCAATTCAAGCGTTTCAATGCATTTGAAATTCCAGGCGTTTCAATGCAGGCAGCGGCAGTCTTCAGGCACGCAGTCTTCAACGTCAGAGATGTCAGAGTAGTGCTCAGGACTGAGCAGCTCTCAGGACAGCAGGAGTTACAGCTATTTCTAGGACCTATGCTCTGATACCATGTCAGGCCAGGGTAACTCCAGAATGAATGAGCGAGAGAAACTGATTGATTTATTCATTTAGCTAATACATATTTATATACAAGCATGACGGATCAGTTCATCTTCTTGATGACTGTCCAGTTCACCCATCCGTTTCGGATTAGGTGTCAACAATACCTGTGTTGCATCACTAGTTGAGAATGTAGGCTTCGCTGGAATGAATTGTGCAACCTTTGTTAACCTATCCACAATGACCATGACAGAATCATGTTGCTTCACTGTAGTCAAAAAACCTATAATGAAGTCAATGGAAATGACCTCCCATATCCACTCTAGGATTTTGATCAACTGTAGTAGTCCATGTGGATGTTTTCATTCTACTTTCACTTGCTGACAATCAAAACATCTAGCCATGAACTCTTCTACATCTCTCTTCAAATTTGGACAATAGTAAAATGCATTCATTGTTGTTAGTGTATTTTGGTAATTTGGGTGACCTGAATAAGGTTTCGTATGAAACTCCCTTAAGATCGCCTTCTTGAGCTCATTGTTATCCAATACATATATCTTGTCTCGGAACCTAACCAACCCATCTGCTGTAAGAAAATAATATATACCCTATGCACCTACACATGTACTTGTACCTATACTTCCCTCTATACCTATACCACTACATGTACTTGTACTTGCACCTATACCTGTACCAACATCTTGCTGCAACCTGTGCACAATCTCCATATACCTAACATCATGTTGAGCTTCCTGCAAGACCTTATCCTGTAAGTCCATCCCATAGGACCTCATAGCTACCAAGTGATTTACATGTACCCATCTGTTGAGAGAATCTACCACTTTGTTTGCTTTACCTTTGATGTACCTAATCTCAAAATCAAACACTTTGAGCATGGCCAACCATCTAGCGTGCCTGGAGTTCAGATTTTACTCATCAAACAAATACCTCAATCCAATGTGATCACTCATGAGTAAAAATATCCTAACAAGAAGATAGTGTCTCCACATATTCAATGCATGTATAATCGTTGCTAACTCCAAGTCATGTGTCTGGTAGTTCTTCTCGTGATCATTTAGTTTCCATGACTCATAGGATACTGCTTGTCCATCCTACACAAGGACTCCAACAAGCCCTCTCTTGCAATCGTCTATGCATACCACGGACTCTTTGTCTGAATCTACAATATTTAGTACCGATGCATGCATTAACAACTCCTTAAGTTGTTCAGAGCTAGCCTCACACTCCTCTATCCATTCAAACCTCTTACTTTTCCTTTGCAATAATTTAATAGGATAATAAATCTATGAGAAGTTCCTGATGAACCTCCTATAATAGCTTGCCAAACCCATGAAAGATCTCACCTCATCCACACTCTTAGGAGCTACCCACTCCATGATGGTCCTTATCTTCTCTGGATCAACTGCAATTCCTTCCTTGGAGACAACATGTCCCAAGTAGTGTACCTCAGTATGAAGGAAACTACACTTGTTGAGCTTAGCATACAATTGATGCTCTGTCAACAACCTCAACACTATTGAGAAATCCTCAACATGTTCTTCCTCATTTTTAGAATATACCAGTATATCATCAATGAACACAATAACAAACTTATCCAAATATGGGCGCAACACACTATTCATCAAAAACATAAATGTAGTTAGAGCATCAGTCAAGACAAATTAAACAACAATGAGCTCATAATGCCCATACCTAGTCCAAAGTGCAGTCTTCTAAATGTCTTCCACTTTGATGTCTACCCGATGGTATCCATATCTCATATCAATCTTCGAGAACACTTCTTCTCCCTTCATCTGATTGAACAAATCAACAATCCTTAGCAAAGGGTACCTTTTTTATAGTCACTTTGTTCAACTGCCTATAGTCAATGCATAATCTAAGTGTTCCATATTTCTTCTTTATGAACAATACCGGTGCACCCCAAGGTGATACACTCAACCTGATGTCTCCCTTGTCCAATATTTCCTTCAGCTTCAACTTTAACTCAACCAACTCATGTGTGCTCATCCTGTAAGGTGCTTTTGATGTTGGAGCTGCCCCTGGCACTAACCCAATAGAAAAGTATACCTCCTTGTGAGGTGGCAACTCTGAAATTTCCTCAGGAAATACATCCTTGAACTATTGTAAAATGGGTACCTGCTCAACACATGTATATCCTCAACTTCCTTACCCTTATCACTAGAAATGTGCACTACGAATAGATTACACCCTTTCCTGCGAGTACACTTTGCTTGCATAGCTATCACAATCCTAACTTATGTAGCTTTCTTATTACCCTGTAAGATTCTTGGTTCTCCATTTTCATCAACACACTCAGTGGCTTTGTCATAAAAATTTACCTTGGTTGTATGAAGATACAACTATTCCATGCCCAATAACATATTGTATGAACCCAACAGTAATACATTCAAATTTGTTGCGGTAGGCATACCATTCAAATCAAATGCACAAGCTCTTACCTAATGATGAACTCACTTCTTTGTACATGTAGCCAACTGCACTAACCAAGACCCTGCATGCAATTCCTTACTCAAACCACACTTATCCACCAATTTAGGACTAATGTAGCTAATAATTAGATCCAGGGTCAATCAAAATAGAAATAACTTTATCACAAATATTACTGTCAATTTCAATGATAAAGGCTTCATGCTTTGCCTATTTTTTATCCAATGCATCATAGATATGTGGAATACTCTGACCAACATCTCCAACATTTTGTGCCTCCTGTGCACTCTATATCTTAGGCCTACCACTCTGGTACTGTGGACAATCCTTCTTGCAATGATCTCCTCCACAAGTCCAACACCACATGGACTCCTTATTCTGTTCCTCAGATCTATGTCCACGTCCTCTATTTGATGCATCGAACCTCTTAGGTGGTGCAACATTCTCCTTATTACTTGTGTCATATGTTATTACTCGTTTCTTTTCCCATTTTCCTTTTTTCTTTGCATTACCTCTCCAATCTAGATTATTCTCAATTATGCGCTTCGATTGTTCATAACAATGCTTCAGTTTTATGACGGCCTCCTCCAATGATCTAGGCTTGTTGAACTCAATCCTATCTTTGACTATAACTGGTAACCCACTAACAAATCTTTGAATCTTATCCTTTTCCTTCTTGAGGTAAGGCACATACCTCAGAAACTCTAAGAATTTTCTAGTGTACTCATCATTTTTCATGGATCCCATCTTTCGCTCATAGAATTCTTTCACCTTGTCATCAAAGTATCTTTCCAAAAAATACTTCTTCTTAAATAGCCACTCAAACTAACTCCAAGTCAAATCTTCCTCATTTATATCTCTGACATTCTTCATGTCTTCCCACAAAATGTTTGTTTTTCCTTTGAGCTTGAATGTAGCCACTCTACCTTTCATGTTCTCTGAATAGTCATGCACTCTGAAGAACTTCTTCATGCCTAGCAACCATGCCTCTACATCTTGTGATTTCTTTACCTCTCCATCAAAATTAGATGGAGAAAATACCCCTTATCACTCCTCCTGTAAGGATGATACCAATGAGGATCATAGTGCTTATCTGAAATAAAACTAGAATCATACATAAGTCTATCTCTTCTCCTATATAGAGTGTCCAATAATTTGCCATCTCTGATTGTGTCATCTCTATCTGATCGATGACCACCATCTGATCTACTACCACATGCCCCATTTGTTATATCCTTCTGTTCATGGCTGATCCAAAGCAGTCCTCGTTGCTGTAAATATGACAAGCTTTGAAGTATGACCGCATTTACCTCTGCTAACTTTTCCTCTGCCTATATGACTCAGTCATTATCTACCTTATAACTAATCCTTATTTCTTCCTTTAAACTTCTCTGTGTCATTGCCAAGTTGAAAGATTTCCCAAAACCATACTACTCTTCTGAATCATAGGGAGAGTCTTTGTAGTCAACCATCTTGCAATCCATTTGATATTTCTTCCTACAAGGTATATCATGTCAGCTAAACCAAATCACAATAAACCAAAATAACTTAGCATATTTCGGGGAGAATACCTTTTCTGCAAGATCGACAAATCAACGTGATGCATGTATAACATAATCATGACAACATATAGAAACATGAAGCATAATAATATGACCATGCGACCACAATTCCAGCTAGGGTCCAGTCCTCAATGCATGACCTTAACAACAACACACCATGGCCTTATGCATGACAACCACCATCATTACGTCATTATACACTTGACCACATGCAAACTTGAACATGCATAAGCGATGCATAACCATGCACACATATGCTAATCATGACAACATATAGAAACATGAAACATAATCATATGACCATGCAACCATAATTCTAGCTAGGACCCAGTCCTCAACACATGGCCTCAACAACAACACACCACGGCCTCTTGCATGAAAACCACCATCATTACGTCATTGTACACTTGACCACATGCAAACATGAACATGCATAAGAAATGCATAACCATGCACACATATGTGTAAACACGTATGATCAAGCATGAATGAACAATACTTGAAATCAAACCTGCAATAATGATACATGTAACCAAACATACAAGAATGTAACCAAACATGCAAGTGTGTAACCAAGCATACTACAACGATACATTTAGGTGACATAAATCGACATGTAACTATTCATACACTCACAGCGATGCATTACACAATAACACCTCAAATTTCACATGAAGACATCACTACAACCATCAACAACATCATGCAAATGCAACAAGAACATGGAATGCACGGGTGAGAGACACACTTGCAATTAACATGCATGCATGACCAACACAAGGCCCATCTAGTCTGAGGGGTGAACCATGCTTTAATACCACTCTGTAACACCCTCCTCCCACATCTACCCAAGCAACCGGCCAGTCGGGGTAAACGTGAGATGAGAGGACACTATGGTATGATTTGACCTCCTAAGTCACGTTAAGGAAGTGGAACCGATGGAAACACACCATACAGACATTAATCATTAGTTGCAGAACCCTCAAGAACTAATCCAATACTTTATACAGCTTGCCTTGGGGTCCTACCAAGTTTTTGGACAATTTAAGGCCCAGTCGCTCCCATGCTATAGGCATGAGTGCGACCAGGAACCCAAAGTCGCTCTCACAGGCTTGCCTTCCAACAACTAGAGACTAAAAATATCAATGTTATGCCAACGACTCTAGGATTTGAGCCACTTTTTTAGGCCCATAGCCCAAGTCATTGCCCAAAATTGAACCATCTCTTCAAATTGGTAAAATAACATGGAAATGTTAGTACTAAATAAAATACAAGTTCAAGACCTTGACTAGACCCCTACCAGCCATGACAGGAATTTCGTCAAACATATTCTAAATTTGTAATCTACAGGTGTAATTAACATTTCTAAGCATAGGGGTCTCATACTTAGCTGAGAATCGCTAAGAACCATTGATTCCTCAATACATCAACTACCATTTCATCCATTCGGTCATAGATACATTGACCATTCAATTAGAAGTAAAAACATGATGAGGGCCACACATGGCTATTTCCATCAAATACATACATAACCAGCATAATAGCAGTAAAAATACTCACAAAAGTACATCCATATAGACCACATATAATCCATCAAAATCCTCATAGAAATACAAGGGAAAATACCATTTAATTAATGATGCAAAATCCAAACCCAAGATGGGAATTCCACATTCCAATCGACCATAGAATGGCTGAGCCAAATCTTTCTTCAACCATTCACCCATGTACCATATTCCAAGCATGAATGTGGGTTCTCATAGAACACATCAATAAAAAAAACCATCCAGGGCTTCCAGAGGCCATCCGCCTCAACCCATCAAATAATGATTCCACCTCAAGGTCAGACATCATAAGGAAATCATTAGATTGGTCTCTATCCAAGCCTTCTACAGCTCCAGAACATTTGACCAACCAAGGCTCTATGATCAGTAGCTTAACCCATATCTTTTACCAAGCTCCATAGTGTTTTTCCAACCAAGGCTCCATGACTAGTAACTCAACCCACCAAGGGCTCCACAGCATTTGCCCAACCAAGGCTCCAGTACTAGTAACTCAACCCACCAAGGGCTCTAGAGAGTTTGTCCAACCAAGGCTCCAGGACTATTAACTCAACCCAAGTTGTTTCAAGGCTCCAAAGTGTTTTTCCAACTAGGGCTCCAGGACTAGTAACTCAACCCAAGCTAAGGAAAAATGAGAACCGACCAAAAATGCAACAATGAAAATAAACCCACAATCACCATGGCTATCCAGGAAATGGTAAGGCTAGGTAATGCACTATCAATCTTGACCATCCTCCATGCCAATGAAAGATCACAACTAAAAATCCACATGCATATGCCATGCATGCCAAAACTAGTGAAGGAGACATACATGCAACTCGGTACCTGCAAGAAAATATGATGTAGCCGCTAATCCTGATGCCTTCTTGCACTTTCCTACTCTTCCTTTGCCTTCTTGCTCCAAGAATCCAAGTATGCCACACCATCTAAGAGTGCTCCAAGAAAATTCTAAGCCTCCAAGAGTATGAGAGAGATAGAGAGTAATGGGAGAGCTCCAAAATTGAATTGACAAAATGTTACCAAGTGATCTTCTAAAGCATTTTTATGAAGGAGGCCTCTATTTTCTTCATTTTCCATTTTTTTTCCTTCATTTTCCTCCTCACATGCAACCTATGACCTTTCACCTCCCTTTTCTCCTAATTTCCATTATTTTCATAAATAAATGTGCCAAAATGCCATTTTTCCTTTCCAAAGCCTTAACCATTTCCTTTTCCAATTTCCTTAGACATAAACAATCAAATGGACACCCCTTAGGATGTCTTGCACAACACTAAGATTGGAATAAGTTTCTCATCATCGTGGTTATTATTTTTAATTTTATTACATGGAATTTTCACCAGGGCTATTACAGAAAAGAGTATTATAAAGAAGACATCATTCATAGTAGCAGCAATGGCTTGACATTGCCATATCACTCAACCAATTCATATCAGAAATTCCATGTCATCTCTTGTCATGAGTTGTCAGATGCCACATCATCATTTTGGAATTCGAAAGGACACATGTGTAATATGGAGATTCATGTAAGCTAAAATTCATAGAAATTCAAACAGTCATGAGGGTAGTCAAAGATTCACAAGGAGGGGAAGCATCAGCCCTTGGTTATATATACTCTCATTGTATGAGCAAAGGAATTTTCACCTTGTCTTCTCTCGCAAGGCATTAGAGGGATCAGCGAGTTCTTTGAGGAGTAAGGAGTGGCTCCAATGTCCCACTATTGGGGCTAGTGATGTACATTGTAAACATCTATCTTGGAGCTTTTGCTTAATGAAAAAATCATTTTAAGGCCAACACATTCTTCATTCATGGAATATGAATTTTTGTGAGACTATTCTATGGATATTTGTATTTCATGTTTTCTTTCACTTGTACTAATATAGTTGAAATATTTCAGTTTTTTTAGTGCTTATCTTATTGAGAATGTGTGGTAATGGTTTTTATTTTTGTCCCATCCTTGTGGACTATTCTGTGGGATACTAGACAATATTCCTTGTTTTTGGGTTGTAACAACCGTCACATCCATTGTGGACTATACATCTGGATGTTAGATGGATCCTTTTGGTTCATGTGTGTCTCTCCCTAGGTGGTACTATTACCTCTCACTTAGATGCTCACTTTTCTCCCCACCTTTACAGTAGAAGAACTTTGTGACAGTCACAACTACACACTCACGAGGCACACCTCCCTTGATTTCTGAAGACACCATTCCATCCCTCTCTTGTGTTGACAGTTAGAGACAAGGAATATCTTTGAGATATATGGAAACTAGGTCAATATTCTAGATGGGTTCCTACATGAAACAGTGTGACATCTAATTGGGACTTCACATCGAGGAGACCCCCTTGGTTGACATATTTCCAACACCGTCAACAAAATGGTGCTAGAAGGAGGGATAGACGACAGGTTGTGCCCATTGAGTCTAGTTTGAGTCTCTTATTTAAAATGGCTCTACCCCAAATCATAATCCCATGATGTTTATCTAAAGAGCTTAATTGTACCATCCCTGCAAAAGTTATTCATAACCTATCCAAATTTAAGTACGATGGTGAAGGTGAATCATCTTTTCGTGAAAATCTGTTTCAAGTTGTTCATCATTTTCTTTCTAACATAATACGTTCCAAATATGTCATGGCTATATTAATTTTCCTCACATTCAAGGTCGTGTAATCGATGGTTTCATACATTACCCATTGATTCTATCCATTCATTTGATCAGCTTGCTAAGAAGCTTTATAAATCCTTTGATAAGTATAACTACCGAGATGTTTGTGGAAGAAAAAATATTTTAAGAATGAAGCCTAATGAATCAGTTGAGGATTTTTCTAATCGATTCCTTCACCTCTATTATGAAAATTTAGAAAAAAAATTAAACTTGAATTTCTTGAAACAAGAGTTTGAGTGCCCAGTTCTTGTCTCTTCATAGGTGAACTTGAACCTCTTGATTTTTCTGCTTCCCCAACTCTTGTAAATCATGAGGCACCTCAAATTTCATAGGAGGATCTTATTACCCCTTTTTTTCTTTGTCCTCCTCCCTTTTCAATCCCAATACGGGTGCCTCCTTGTGGTGGTTGTAAATTTGGGAAATCTATGCACCAAATCTCCAATCCATCTTCTCATTCTTCTTCTTCTTTTCATGATTTAGATTCAATGAAGAAAAGTATTGAATTTCTCATGAAACCTACGGTGATGACTGACTCCTCTATTTCGCAAGATGTTGTCACCATTCACAACTCTAGTATCAAAGCTAATATGGATTTATGTTATCCTCTATCCTCTACATATCCTAACTCTTTGTACCATGACCAACTTGATCAATCTTCTCCATGAGTTGGTTCTTTATAATCTCTTGATTCTCAAGTTGTTGCCTCAAATTGTGATCAGGTACAAAGGAGTCAAATTATGCAGGTAGAGAAGAAGGAAGGTGAAGATGCTTTCAATATTTCCTCTCCTTTTCATAATGTCCCATGTCAAGATATTGCATTTTCATTCTTGGATGATTCTCAATCTGCTAATATTAATAGAGAATCCAATGTAATCAATTCTTTCAATCAACCCCCATTCTTGGGTCGTGATAATTCAAATGATGATGAATCTATTGCCACATTCCATGATGAATGCCCGAGCACATCATATGATCTTTCAGTTTCTCATGAATATTTTAATTTAGATCTAGAATCTGATTTGGTCAAAGAAGATGTTATCATAGAAACTTCCTCTTCACCTCACTGTCTGTTGTGTCCTATTGTTTTCAATGCATCTACTTGTGATGGAGATACTACATGCTCTTTAGTTTCTTCATTCGATGAGTTATCCCCTCAATTGACACAAGGTAGTGAGGTTGTTCATGATGAGATTGAAAACAGTCAAAACATAGAGTACCCTTCGCATCCCTCATCATCTCTTTTCTTGAATGAAGACAAGTATTCAAATCATCTTTCTCATGAGATTTCCCCAATTCATTTATCTTTGAATATGCTATCAGAATATCCTCTCCACTTGAGTAATATGATTGTTGAACTTGAAAATTTCGGTGAAACTTGTGATAGAGATGGCTGCCATCTGATGAGAAGTATTGAAACTAGCAACAACAGTTATCCTTAAAACATGCATGATCCGGTTGAATCTTTAAAATGTGATTCCAAAATCTTGGGAAGTTTCGGGACATTCCAGGGACTCGAGGCACTTCAACTTCCGTTGATGGTTATGACAGGATCTCGCGACTCTAGTAAGCTCCCCTAACTAAGTCAGATATGATTTCTCTCACACAATCATTTTTTTGCATGGTTTCATTCAGTCTAAATCTAATTCTCAAAGATGTTTGGTATTTTGGATGTAATATTTCAAACTCTCTATATTTTACTTATGACTGGACTCAAGAATCTTTTTCAGTGCATTCGTCTTCATGTGAATATCTCAAATCAAACTCGTGTTGGGAATGTGCATCTCTCCTAGAGTCATGGAATTGAAAAGTTGATAATTCCAACGACTATATTTTCCTAAAGGAATCATGCTTATCAAATTTATCCCTTAATGGTCAAATCCTTGATCTTCTTGCGAATTTGATGTTGCAAATTTGTCCTCTCATCGCATCAAAAATACTCTTGAGTGATAATGAATGCATAAGTTGTCTTATGAATCAAGTTCTTCTCCATTCACCATGTCCCAACTGGTCTCATGTATTTGTGGTTCTGGCATACCTTTTAAACTCTCTTGATGACTATGATGCTTTTACAATTTGTCACTAATTGCAGGAAAATGATTTGTCATATTTGGCTTGCAAGGAACTTGGTTCGATTGTTCAGAGTATTCGCGATATTGTTCAAATTGATTTTTATTTGTATATTGCAAACTGGGAATCTGATGCTTTAATCAGCTCATATGATCATTTTTTTGTCTTTGGTGATTCATTCAAATTATCATTTCCCCATTAGCACATCCAATGACAATTGTATCACACCCCTTGATCTTAATTGTTCAACATCTCTCTATTCAGATTTTTGTCAAGCACGCAAGCCACTTCAACCTTTGTTGATGGTTATGGAAGGTCCTCATTGTCTTAACATGACTGCTAAGTATGATCAGATCTATTTTTCCTTACAAGATTCCAATCGTGATCCCGGTCCTCTAATTGAAAATTCACCTTTTCCAAGATTTTGGGGTTTTCAAGAGGGCCATCATGAACTCTACGATCTAATCACTAAATGGTTGGAAAAATCTTACCTAGAAATCTCTGTAGCAAACAACAAGTTTTGATCTTTTCTCACACTTTCTAAGTAGATCGGTGTAGATGAAGACACATCCGCAAGACGCTTCCGAGTTTTGTTGAAAAATGGTATTCATCGAAAAGTTAATCACGTGAGTTGGATGAAAGTAGTGGTTGTGACACACCTTTCCACCCATAGGAAAGACCTTCCTTTTCTTGAGTAAGTTATTCAAGTTCTTATCTTTTTGGTTGCAAATCACTTTATATATGTTTTAATTGTTCATATCTTTGTGGATGTAGGTTGGGAACAACTATGATGGCTTCACTGGAAATTCCATTATACGTGACCCCAACCTCTTAGTTGTTAGTTTAGGAGTACGATTAGTTGCACCTTAGTTTCCTTATCTCACACCCATCTCGTGTTGTTCTCTTCAATAATATCTTGTCTTTTCATACTTTCTCCTCCATTATGCTCTACTTTAGCCATTTTGTTTTCCTATCTTCTGGTTTTGTTCCCTTGTTTTGTGTTTTATTTCTTTTCATCTTGTTTTCTTTCTTCTTGAGTTTGTCCTTTCATTTACAACATGTGAATAAGTGTTGTGCCTGGACCTATTTTGGCTTTTAGTATATGTATGGATGAACTATAAAGAGTCTTGTGACACTTCATCATTTGGCTAGCCTTATGTCCATCTTCCTTGTGTTGGTTACATCTTTTGGCCGATGAAGTTCCGACGGAAAATATGATGCATCCATAAGGATATTTTTAGTCCAACCATGAACCTACGTCTAGTCTGGAAACCTCATGCATATACTCTGTTTTTTCTACTTTGGTGTTCTCAAGCTTATCCAACTAGTAAAAATGTGTAAGGACTCTGGACACCACATATCTCCACAATGGTATGATATTGTCCACTTTGGGCCTAAGCCCTCATGGATTTGCTTTTGGACTTACCCCAAAAGGCCTCATACCAATGGAGATATTTGTCCACCCTTATATACCCATGATTCTCCCCACTTCTAGTCAATGTGGGATTTTGGTCGTATACCCAACAATCCTCCCCTCGAACAAAGGACCATCGAGCCTCCCCTCAAACAAACGATTATCCATCCGTCCACTCTCTACCAACCAGGATTCTCCGCTCCAATGCGTTGGAAGCACACGCCTTACATGGAAGCCTTACATGGAATACCACCTGCCTCGAGAGCTTGCTCTATCCCAGGTCAACTCCTCTTCACCGTGTTGGGACCAGGACACGTCCATGAAGAATCCGGAGCACACCGCCTGTCTAACCGAGCTCATCCACGAATCCCATCGTGATATTACCGGGCATTCCGAGGATCCATCCACTTGGCTAACTTCGGGGCATGGCTCTGATACCACTTGTAAGGACTCTTGACACCACATATCTCCACAATGGTATGATATTGTCCACTTTGGGCCTAAGCCCTCATGGATTTGCTTTTGGACTTACCCCATAAGGCCTCATACCAATGGAGATATTTGTCCATCCTTATATACCCATGATCCTCCCCACTTCTAGTCAATGTGGGACTTTGGACATATACCCAACAAAATGGAGAAGGGGAAATCTAAACAAGAAAACCTAAATCAGAGGTATCTATATGCTCTTTTGAATGAACAACCTCTTATGCTCTCAATAATTCAAGGTCCCTCTTTCACCGCAAAATAAATAAGTGTCAATGCACAGTCCTCTTTAAATAAATAAATAAAGGTGAAAGAAGAGAAAGGTTTCCTACACAGAGAGGCAAAGAAAGAAATTTTGTTGTGGTATTGTCCAAGCTCATTGGCAGCAGAGCAATGTTTGTGTTCCTTCATGACTCCATCGGGGTACTTTCCATCCCCGCTGGTAGCAAAGAAACACTAGAGATGAAAACTTATACTCTGAAAATATTAAGCTCGCGAGTTACACTACCTTTCCCAACTTGAAACACTATGATATTTCCAAACCACATGTGTTCAATGGATAAGGTACAGAGGGGACCATGTCTAGTCATGGGGTAAGGCCCTACACAAAAGATTTAACCAAAACAAAGTAGCTGGATTCTACAAGTGTGTCACCAAGTGTTGTAGCAGCTACAACACCCTCCAAAATTTTGGCCTACATTCAAATTTTGGAGCCTACTATGGATCTTGTGATTGGTCATTCCTTAGTCACTTATTGGTCAGTTAATGATTTCAACCTCCCTTCTTGGATCTGAAGTATCATTCACACTTTTATCTTTATATAGAAAGCGTCATCTTCAGGCATGGGAATTATCTACTATCATGCAAAGGGGAGTTTTGGCTTGCTTCAAGGGGAAATATTTCTGAAAATGAGTTTCTCTCATCATATAGACATGCTTCGCACTCATTTCCAAAAGTTTCATGCACTATTCCACAAGTGTCGTCATTATCCTCACAAAGTCTATCGTCAGAGTCGCACTTGTTGTAAGTTATCACAAAGGTTGTTTCATTAAGGGAAGTATATTTTCATATGTTATGGAATATCTATGTTGTATCACTAAGTTTCCAAGTGTGTGGTCACATTCAATTTTTATCACTGCTCACATCGGTTCCACTTATCCCACACTTAGCCAAATTCCAAAAATTTCTTAGCAACCTAGCCTCATCCAACCTCCCCAAACTACGCACTCCACATCTTTAACCTTCAAGATTTTCCTTTGTCTACTGGAACTGTGCAATACGTAGAAATCCTAACCTCCCTTGGCCTCCAAAACTTCACAGATGGTTCCTCTAGTGTCCTTCCATCAGCCGAAGCTCACTACCACTAGAAACTACGTAATTATATCCCTCAAGCCTCTCAACTACCTATTCCCCCCTTGCCTCCTAAAACTGCACAGTTTTTCCTCCCAGGGCCCCATCCCACAGTAGCCACTACCTGCTTGAACTATGCAATTATGTCCCTCAGTGGGAGATATGTAAATATTTCCCTCAATGGGTACTGCACAAATTTTTCCCTCAGTGGGCATTATGCAATCTTATCCCTCAGTCCATTCCAGTCATTGAATTGCTCCCCTTTACCTAATACCAGTTCCGAATCAATAAATGGATTATCATGCAACATCTTAGCCTATGGATTTATAAATTGATGTCATCTTTTCATGAGTGGAGTGCAAATACAGGAATTCTACCATGCTATGGCAAGATGATGAAGAAAGAGGACATGCTAGATGACACTTAACGGGATGAGGATAAAATATAATCATTGGATAAGAAGACCAAGAAACACTAGGGTATGATAGAAGATTGGAGATCAAGACCACATAAAGACTCCATCTGATTCACAACCCTTTAGAGGGTAGGTACACAAAACAAAACACATATTTCATGAAGGTGAAATGCACCTCTTAGGGTAATATGAAGGACAACTTATCATTGTCATATCAATATGTCTTCAATGATTTGTATGGTCGCAAACACTGAAAGTCATTCCATTTGTTTTCACTAAGTGTTTTCTCCCTTTCGCAATATAGGCAAGATGTCATATGTTTTCATGTTGGTTGTCGCACTTTATGCATAAGCTCATTCTGGTAATTTCAAGGGCTCATGTTTGTGTTTATGAGTTTTCCTAACCATGTAAACACACGTCGTACTCATTCACAAAGTTTTGAGAGTTGTAGCACAAGCGTCACCACAGTCGTCATAAATTCCATCTTAGGTGTCGCACTTGTCATAACTAGTCAGGAAGTGGGCATGCACAAGCGAAAGTGTTGTTCATGAGTCATTGGTGATCAATGTTGTTGAGTCATAGGGAAAATTTTAAGGATGGAATTTTATAGATAAAGTTTAGAAACCTTGGTGAATATTCCTAGTCCATAATATAAAAATTATAAAATGTTTAGTAATATTTTTGTAAAAATATTTAGATCTATAATGATTATATATTAGTCTATAAAAATAATTGGCGATTTTTCAGGAAAAAAAAAATTGTACTATAAAATTTGGGCGAATCATTTTTAGAAAAAAAGGAAAATTAGCAAATGTTTTTTTTGGAAAAAGCATGCAAAATTAGCCCACTTGCAAATATTAGCCCCTAAAATTTTCCTTTTTGAGTTGTCAAGTATTCTAGGTTTTAAGACACATTCTAAGCTCCAACACTTCATCTTCCAGTTTCATTGGTCTAACACTTAGCCTTTTCTAAAGAATCTCCCCGACCCTTCAACTTGGCTTCACCCAAACTTCCTGGACTGCCCATTGCGCAATTCTAGTCAGCAGGTTGTGACCTTGACCTGTTGATCTTTGCAAAGTTTAGTTCTTGTCCCCCGGTATTGTTGCATTGTGTAATTCATGACCCCAAGATCCAACCTTCCCTTCTACAATTGTGCAATATTTTCAATAAACCTAGCCCAAACTATGCATTGCGCAAGCACAAGAAACAAGTTGCCTCCCTATGCCCCTGAACTATGCAATATCACAGGGGACTAGTCTACCTTCAGCCTTAGAACTACATATAGGCTTCTTATAGTGGTCACTCCCTCAACTCGACCCATTGTCTCCCAAATTTGTGCAGAAATCAGTCCACCTTCCCTTCTAGAGTTGCGCAAAATCTGCCTTCAGTGACTCTCCCCTCATCCTGACCAAATTCCTGACAGAACTGTGCATAGATATTTCACAGTGACCCCTCCTCCATCTAGACTCACTCATCCCCAAAAATTCATAGAAGAAAACCTCTAAGCCTAGTCTCGACTACACATCTCACAGTTAAATGCCTCAAGCCTCAGCCCTGGTTATTGGGACTACTCAATGCGCAATAACATAGCCTCCCTCTCTGACCTGCAACTCAACTCCAGGCTAGTCTTTGAAGATGAATGCACCATCCTAGGCTAGGAGATTTTCGGGCTGATGTCATCTCATCAGGAGTGAATTGTAGATACAGGAACCTAGTGAGATGATGAAGAAGGAGATCAAGGAGGAAGAAATGAAAATGACATTCTTGCAGTTGAGCATGCAAGTTGATCTATCAATGCAAAGAAAAGGACCACCAACTCGTGACCACCACCCAAGACTTGAGATCATTGAAGATTCATGTCACCAAGCCATGAGGAGGTGGAAGACAAGAGTATTCTAAAGAAGACGTCATTCATAACAGTAGCAGTGGTTTAAAATTTCCATATCACTCAACCAGATCATATCAGCAGTGTCATGTCATCTCTTGTCAAGAGATGTCACATGCCACATCATCATTGTGGACCATGTATATTGTATTTATTGTAAAGTGGAAGTCTAAAGAACACATATGTAATATGGACAGTCATGTAAGCTGAAAATTCATAGGAGATGAGACAATCATGATGGTAGTCAAAGAGTCAAAAGGAGGGGAAGCATCACCCCTTGGTTATATATACTCCCTCATTGTATGAGGAAAGGAACTTTCACCTTGCTCCTCCCACAAGGTATTAGAGATATCAACTAATTCTTTGAGGACAAAGAAGTCACTCCAATGTCCCACTATTGGGGCTAGTGATGTACATTCTAAACATGTGTCTTTGAACTTTTTCTTAATGATTTCTTCATGCATGGACTATGAATGTTTGTAAGCCTATTCTGTGGAGGTTTTTATTTCATGTTTGCTTTCACATGTACTAATATAGTTGAACTATTTCAATTATTTTAGTGCTTATCTTATTAAGACTGTGTTGTAATGGTTGTTATTGTTGTCCCATACTTGTGGACTATTCCATAGGATACTAGAAAAAGCTTCCTTGTTTTTTGGTTGTCACAATGGTCGCATCCATTGTGGACTATTCTTTTAGATATTAGATGAATCCTTCTGGTACATGTGTGTCTCTCCCTGGCTTGTACTATTACCTCTCACTTAGAGGCTCACTTTTCTCCCCCGTTTGTAGTAGAAGAACCTTGACATAGTTGCAACTACACACTCACTAGGCATACCTCCCTTTCTTTTCGAAGACATCATTCCATCCCTCTCTCATGCTAACAATTAGAGCCAAGGCATATCTTTTATATATATGGAAACCGGGTTGATATTCCAGATGGGGCTCCTGCACAAAACAATGTGAGGTCTAATTGGGACTTCACATCGGGGATACCTCCTTTGTTGATGGATTTCCATCACTGTCAATAGCTACATATGATGATTTTTTGGTTGATGATTATGGCTCTTCTTATGTTGTAAGAGAGCATGTTGATCTTGGTGATATGAGATTTAGAGGGTGATTTGTTGACAAAGCCTTATTGCACTATCTTATGCTTCTAATACAATTGATTGGAGACACTGCATACTTACTTATAGGGTGATGATATTGAAGCTACATTGTCTTATCTTACATGTTCATGTTGTTTTCCATTTTGTTGCTATATGAGGTGTATGGAGAATGATAGTTGCTATGATATTTCTACCTCATAGTTGAGGTTCTTGCCTTTGGTTATAAGTGTCATATATGTCTTTTGATGTAAAGTTCATGTAAAGACCCATGTTGTAAATCATTGTAACATTCAATCATGTATGGGCTATTGAGTCATGCTTTGTAAGTAATCTCATTATGCTAGGACATTGATGTAATATTGAGTCAAATATGTAACCCCATTGTGTTCTATGATTGATGTAATCATGATTCAATGGTGATAGGAAAGGTATTATTTGGTTGATTCATAAAGTCTTGTGCTTCATACAGTTGAGCATATGCTCATGGAGAGCATGGTCAGCATACAATTTTCATACCTACATTGATTCTCTCTATAAAGGGTGAGAGAAGGCATCATGCAGAATTGGTCAGCCCTTTTCCCTTGATGTCAAAGGGGGATAGAAGCTTGGTGTTTGGAGAATAATTCTTGATGAGAACTCTTGGTGTTTGCAAGTGATTGCAAGTTGTGACCAAACACCAAAAGTGGTTTCCATCAAGTCCAAAGTGGGTTATTGTTGTCATTGTGGCTAATGTATTGTCCTTGATGGAAACCTACTTAATAAATATGTCAACATTATGATATCACGATGGTCATGCAAATTGGAACATATTACAAAAATGTGATGAAAAAAGAAATGACATACTAGAGATAGATGAATGATAAAGGTGATAGTTGAGAAAGTATACGTGGGTCTTGAGAAGTAAGGTCATGTACATATGTGGATCCTATGAGTCAAAGTTATGTATAGAATCTGCACCATGGATTTTCAATACCAAGGGTCATTACCATGGCATTGGCCCATAGTAATGAGAGTGATAATGGTTATTTGATCTCGTCCAAGAATACTAAAAACATTACTAAAGGATTGGCCTCAGGTATTGGCTAAGGCTAAAGCTATATAAGGGAATGGAGATCAAAGTGTTATGTGTGCAAGTGATGGAATGTTTATGGATGATTTGATCTAAAAATTTCAAATAATGATAGATATGTGGTTGTAATTATGTTGTGATCTGAATGAAGTATTATAAAGTATGTAATTCTGGCAGTAAGGGTTGAGGAGAATAAAATTGTGTTTGTAGCAAAAGTTTTCATATCTATATGCAGGTTTGTGTCAGGTTAGTCACGTACATATGCAGATTTACTTCTGGGTAGTCACGTATATATTGTGTGAAAATAGTTTTTAGTATGTGAAAAATTGTACATAGGTGTCATGCCTAATAAGTGTGTTCATAGAAAGATCAACTTTAGGAAATTCACATATATATTCTAGGGTTTTGTCGTATGGACTTTTGATGATATTTGATCATATCTGTTATGTTTGATGTTGTTTGTTAATGATTTCTCTATCATGATAATATGTGTTTGATAGTGTTGATTGGGTTGAATAAGACTTGGTATTTGATCAATGGTGTTGCTTCATTATGATTGGATTTTTAGTAACTTGGTATTGATGTATCAGTTATGATTTAGTATTTACTAACTAACCCAATGATTCAATTTGACAAAAATGAGTGAGTTAATATTTGTACGTAGACCTTCTTCAATAAAATCACATACATACACAAGTATGATTTAGAACAGTAGCGTATACATTCTAATGTATGTTTGACTAGGGTTTACAATGACAGCAGTTGGTTTCTGTAATTGGTAACAATGTTTTTATTAGTGGTTGTGCATTGATATGATATATTATGGTTTGATTTGATCTAGTCACATTGGTTCAGATTTGGTGGTTCCCTTGTTGATGTTTCAATTGGTTCAAAGATTGAATAGGTTGGTTCAGTGTTTGGTTTTAGAATTTTTACTTGGTTTGAGCTTAATGATGGAAGTGGTTCCAGTCTGAAAATTTGATGAAAGGTGGCCTACAGGTTTGATTTTTTGAGTCAGACGGATCTGGTATGAAATATTGTGAGACATGGTCCAGAGAAGGAGCTAAGGGTTGGAGCCTTCAGTGAGGGAATCGAAGCTTCCTTCTAGTAGTAGTTGGTAAATTTGCATAGGGGGTAGCTGCTCCTTTCCGATAGGATCCAGTAAATGAGATCAGGGGGTTGGATTTTCCTTCTAGTGGGTGCTATAGAATGAGATAAGGTTTTATTCTTTTGTAGGTGGGTTCCTATGTACTGGTAAGAGTCTGCTCCAGTAAAAAATTGTAAGAATATTTCTTAATTTAATGAGAAATAAGAGAAAGACGATGACATCAATAGTTTTCTCCCACATTGAGTTTCCACGTACAATCTTGGTGTTCATGTGTGTTAATATGTTTCTTATGTGTTGATGATATATCTACTTAATTCTCATGGTCACTATTTCATTAATGAATAATGAAGTTATGATGCACTAGTTAAAGAAGAACAAATGATGAAATATATGAAAAGGTAGTTAACTAGATATAAGTTGTTTTCCTTTACTAAAGTCACATACATACACGGTTTATGAGTTAGGCAGTAGCGTATGGAAATTGGAATATGAAATGAAAATTTTAAAGAGAGTTTAAAATTCTAATTCATCCCCCCCCCCCAGTATTTTTTCCAACAAAACTGAGTTTTTAAGAGTTTTTCCAATGAGTTTTTCATACATTCCAACCTTGAGTTTGAGGCGGTTCCCTAATGAATTCTAGGGGGTGTCATTTTGAGCTATAACATGCTTTAGTATTTTTTTTGCATTCTCTCCCGAGGAAGCTATCCACCCCATCCAACCCTTTTCTATATCATATAGCATGGGGAGCACCCTAGCAATGGAGAAAAATTCACCTCAGTCCATGCTCTTATTGTTTCCATAGATATCCATTTCCTTTTGAATCATCCTACTGTTGCAGACTCTTCCATTTTTGTGATGTCATTGGGCTTTATGTCCTTGCTGAGTATAATATCAGGTTCTTCTACCTTACACTTAATGCACTTCCTATCAAGCCTAGAGTTCTTTAGCAAGAAGAGGATAGGAAAAAGATGGTTTAGATAGGGTACTGGCTCCACAATGCATGTATAGGGTTAGGAGGATGCTTAGAAATTGGTTTGGGTAGTGGCTAGAGTGTGTTGGGTGGAGAAATTGTTCTTTTAATTTAGAGCAACCGACTGATTCTAACATTAATTGCCAATCTGGGTAAGCTTTTTTATTTCAAAGTTTCCACGCAAAGTATATGCAAGGAAAACTGGTGGCTAGTGCTAATGTATCTCAAACCAAATTTTTGTAATAACACAATTGTTGTGATAACACTATCATCAATACAACAATCCAGTTGTTACACTCTCAAACCTTCCTCACACTTTCAATAAATAAACACACAATTCATAACAAACCACGCTTTCACACAGTGACTCTTAGTTAGAAATAAACAACATCACTGTAAACCATTCACTCAAGAAAATGTTTAAATGAAATAAACACCCTGCTAACACCCAGGTTGTTCCCTATGACTCCTAAGGGAATACGGCCGAGGTAACCACTAACCAAAATTTGGAGTATAGGTCCTAGCGTACCTATAATCAAAGAGGGCTCTCTCTTTAAGTTTTAGCTCTGTTTTGTGAAGATTTTAGGCTAGTTATAAGTTTTAGTTTTTTGTTTGAGACTTTGGTTGTGAACTGTTGTTGTGAGAAGGGCATGAAATGTGTGAAAGATGCTAGTCCATTGGGCATATGGAGTCGGAAATCTGAGACAGTCTTGGGGCCTGTGATGGAGAAAGTTTTACTGCAAGGCTAAATAGCTATTCTTAATACAAATTCTGATTAGTGAGTGAAACAGTGGGAAATGGAATGACGGACAGTGTGATAACAATTTGAACAACAATTTCTACTTAGTAGCATACATGAATTACTAAATAGTAACTGTGAGATATTCAGGGTTTATTGGAGCAGTTAAGAATTCCAATTAAATAGCTGAAGTCATAGAACATTTATAGTAAAGGCAGATTAAGATCAGGGTGTCTCCATGGACAAATCCTAAGCTATTCTTTTTCTTTCTTCCTAGATTTAGAACAACATATGAGAGATGTGAGTTAAACAAACAATAAAACATTAACAGAGATAGAAAACACTTATTATATTAAGCCATAACACTAGAATCCTGTAGCATTCAGTGGTTCCAAGACAGCATGCATCAGTAAGAACCAATTCCTGTAAACTCCAAGCTTTGTTTATATCATCCTTCCAGAAATTACAGCCGAGTTCTCCTTTCTAACAAGAAACAACAACAAAAAACCCCCCTGCAAGCTTATGCGAGGGGGAATATATACAATCGGTTTCACAAAATATCTGAACTGCTAAGTCACTTGATAAATTAAATACGCTCACGAACTTTACAAAATAGCAGATAAGGAAGTTATTGCTGCCTTAAATATAAAATAAATAGTCTTTAATTCTGTCAGAAATCTTCTTGACCTTTGGAGGCCACTGAGTCGTTTGAGTGTTCTGCATTAATGCTGAATGATCTGTCTTTATGCTTTTTCATGCTGTAGCTTTCTCGGCCCTGTTACCTGTAGCTGTCAGTGTTTCTTTTAGTGGCCGAATCTTCCTGCTGAGTTGGCTCATTCCACTTTTCTCCAGTCATAGTGTATTCATCATATTTTATGAACATGATGACTTATGTTTTTTTATGAAAAAACTTTGATGAAAGCCTCCTGTTTACAGTAACAGCTATATCATTCTGGTCCACCACTCTTGTGTAGGCAATTGATGTCTCAAAATTGCATCTAAGGTTTCATCTGCTTCTGTGTATTTGTAGAAGTTTGGAGGCACTTCAAACAAATGTCTGATCTCATTCATAATAAAAAATAAGTTCTCTACTCTGTCATAGAGACTTTGCCCAGATGTTGGCCCTGTTACCTCTGAAGTACTTGATCCTTGAGTATCTGATTGGTGGCAAATGTGTTCACCCTTTTTGCATAATTCTCATGTGATAGTAGTCTCCCTGCGTTGTTCAGCAAGCCAGGAAGACCTCTGCCCTGTAATGCTACAAACTTATCCATGAATCTGTTGACTTCTGTTTGCATGTCCTGGCTTCTTCTATCCAATGTTTGTACCAAGCTTTTCAATGTGAGGACCCTCTTTATCAGCTAGATGGTTTCAGTTCTGTTGGAGATTCCTATTGCTGCCAGCTGAGGACCTGTGCGGTTATTTAGAACGTTGATCATTCTATTGGCTATCTCAGGCATACTGCCTAGAGATGCCTTTGCTCTATGGACTTCCTTCTTTGCTTTGCCTATGAGATCCATTTGCTCATGGATAGTCTCAATATACTTCCACTGATCTGTTATTGATTGGCCAATGTGGGTCCACAAAACTGTCTTGACCTCAGCCACCACTTTGTCAAGGGTGAGCTCTTTCTCCAGCTCCTTTATCTTCTCTTTGAGA
>APFE030834403.1:11016-52656 GCA_000404065.3 Pinus taeda
CATAAATTACCTGCATACGAATTCTAAATCACAGGAAAAATAAAAATGCGAGAGCATAACACATAAAACACATATACACAGAGATTTCCCATTGGATCTCAAAATCGAGACTACCAGCTTGATTTTTCATTATATTCCTTTCAATGTTACAATACATTTTTATACATGTCGAAGCATCCAATACCATGGACCGAAAACCATCACGTCCAAAACCATGGACTGAAAACCATAGGTAGGTTTGCCCAACCTAATATAGGGTCCAAAAAGTGACCCCCCGCTGTGCAATTGGCGCAACGAAGGGGGGGCTCCGTCGCCCCCTCTAACCCCCCGGTTCACTACATAGGTTAGTCGTGGAAAGAATATAACACAACCGCCTGTGCCATAACTCACCAATGTCTTGGCTTTGCACCAATTTTGCTTTTGAACTCAATGCAGCACAATCATCCACCTTTAGTTTATAGAGATTCTTCACTCAAATCCCAATCCTCTTGGTCTGACCCATGGCTATGTGTCTCAAGAATACCTTTCCTTTACTGAAGACAACATCGTAGCCTTTGTCCTCCAACATCACGACTAATACCAAGTTCTTCTTCAGTCCAAGCACATACTTCACATCTGTCAAAGTGGGAGGAGATCCATGCTCCCTTTGAAAAGCAACCATGCCCACTCTTGAAACATTGTACTTTCTGTCGTCACCCATCTCTATGTGCATCTTGAAGTCTTTCTCCTCCAAGGTACTGAATAAAATTTTATTGTCGATCATGTGGAATGAGGCTCCACTGTCAAGTTACCAAACACAACCCACCATCGATGAAACCACGCATGCGATGAGGGTAAAATCCAGTTCGAACTGAGAGGCTAATGCCTCACCTTCTGATCCTTTCGAGGATCCATTCTTGGATTTATTCAATGGGCAATTAGTTGCATAATGGCCCATCTCATGACAATTAAAGCATCTCACTTTAGATTTGTCAATCTTCTTCCCTTCATGAGAAGAATTTGATTTGGAATGGAAAGCCTTCCCTTTCCCTTTCCTTACCTTGCTAAGGCCAGATTTTCTTCATCATCATGCTTAGATGAAGAACCATCTCTTGTGCTCCTTCTAATCTCCTCCTGCATCAGATCCGACCACGGTCGTTCCCAATCCGGCAGTTTCTCTCTTCCATTCACAGAGTCTTGGCAGCTATTCCAGCGCTTTCGAAGGCGGAGGAGAGTGAGTCTCACCATATCATCATCGGCAGTAGTTATTCCCACACTACTAAACTCATCTCTGCAAGGGGTGAGCTTGTTCAGGTATGTGGAAATAGTGTCGCCCTTCTCCATCTTGATTTTCTAAAGCTTATCCTTGAGCACTAGTTTCCTCTGGTCGCTACTGTTCTAATAGCGGTCCTTCAATGTCTTCCACATTGAAAACGGTGTCTCTTTCCCATGGAGACTCGAGACAATATGGTCTCGAACTCCCTCTAGAAGAATCCATCTTGCCTTCGCCATACACTTCTTCCATTCAACCAATTCCTGTGCATTAGCTGCAGCTGGCTTGGGGATTTTTTGATCAATGAAATCCCTCAAACCATTGTCTTCTAATACGCTTCCATGCTATGTAATTCGAGCTGCCATCCAGAGCATACTCGAGTCTCAAGCCATTAAACGCCATTGGTGAACTTTGAAGTATGATAAGAATTCGATTTTTCACCTGCAACCAAGAACTTCAAACTTTGAATTTCCCTTCTCAGTATACTGTTCACAGCTTCGATCACCTTTGCTCTGATACCATGTAGAAATTCTGACCGTAGATTAACCTGATTATGCAATATAACTAAAGCAAAATACTTAATCTACTTCTATAATCAAACTTGCGGAAGCTTAATAGATTTTAGCAAGATCAAGCGGGAAACATATCAATACACATGAAACACAGAAGAATACTCTGGGGAAAGACTCAGCTTAAAACCATGTTATCTGTATTATCATACAAGTGGAAATATCTCAAGATTACACACAGCTTTAGCTCTCACAACTATCCAACTCTCAATACAATCCCTCACTCTGCTCATAGACAGGATAGACTGCTCATATGCCTTCTCCTATGCCCTCCCAAGTCTCCTATTTCCTTGCGCAGCTTTCCCTAGATAATCCAGTTGTAACCTTGTGTGACACTGATCTCACACACTACTACAACACACTATAAAACTGTGCAAATCTCAAGGAATGAATTCCTTTTGCATGAAAAAAAAATTCTTATAGGAAAATTCTTGCAACTGATAGTACATTGTCCCTGTCTTTAATCTCAATTGGGTCTTTGTCTGAACTGACATGCATGAGTTATCGATGAGAGAATCTGCAATGATCTGGAGTACACTAGTTTGATGCATGCATGTATTAACTAACTGAACTCACAATTAGTTCCTCAAACTGTTTGGAACTAATTTAACTGGACTTAACTCAATTAACTGAGCTAACTAATTACAACTCAAATACAACTCATCATTATCTCCTTAATTAAGAGATAATCTCCTTAATTTAAGGGATAATTGTTGTATGACTTCACAAAGACTTCTAGCTTGAATTTATCCAACTAATTAACTCAAGATTAATTAATTAATTATTTTTCAAGCAACTGGTGAAACTAAATTCGAATTTTAATTCAATGATAAATTAAAATTGGAATATTCTTGTTGCCACATTTTAACATTAAGTTATGTCTTACAGACGCTGCAACAAGAAAAGTTATTGCTCAATTTAAAGAAATGTTCATTCATGAAGGAAGAGTTGGTATATTTGAGCTTTGTTGTTTCTGTTGATGGATTAAAGATGGATCCAGAGAAGATAAAGGCAATCATAAAGTGGGCTTCACTGAAAAGTGTTTTTGAGGTAAGAATTTTTCATGGTCTTGCTAGTTTTTATAGAAAAATCATAAGGAATTTTAGTAAGATCAATGCTTCTATTATTTATACTATAAAGAAGGATAAACAGCGATTTAAATGGACTGTTGAAGCAAAAAAGAACTTTCAGCTATTGAAAAGGAAGATCACTGAAAAACCTATTTTAATTTTGCATGATTTTAATAAACCTTTTCAAGTGAAATGTGATGCTAGTGGAGAAGCTATTGGAGGTGTTTTAAGTCAGGAGGACAGAACTGTAGGTTATTTTAGTGAAACACTGGATGAATCAAAGAATAAATATTCTTCTTATGATAAGGAATTTTATGCAGTTGTACAGTCATTGAAAAAGTGGAGACATTACTTGATGTCTAAGGAGTTTATACTCTATTTAGACAATCATGCATTGCAGTACATTATGCAACAGCCAAAGCTTAGTCAGAAACATGCAAAATGGGTAGAATATCTTCAAGGTTTTAATTTTGTATTGAAGCATATAAATGGCCAAACAAACAAAGTAGCAGATGCTTTAAGTAGAAAAAGCATTTTAGTTCAGGAAAGTCAAATTCAAGTGTTGGTTTTTTATTTTCTTAAAAAATTATATGAGAAAGATTTAAATTTTAAAGAGACATTTGAAGCTTGTAAAAGTCCTATTTGGTTAGACAGAAGTAAGTCGCTAGCTTTTTTCTTGCAAGAAGGATTGTTGTTTAAAAGAAATTAGTTGTGCATACCAAATTGTTCTATGAGAGAAAATTTAATCAAGGACAAACATAGTGGTGGACTTTAAGGACATTTTCGTGCAAACAAGACTTATGAATAGTTGAATCGGTTTTATTTCTAGCCGAAGATGAGATTTGAAGTGGAGAAGTATGTAAAAAATTGTAAACTCTGTCAGTATGCGAAGGGAAGGAGCCAAAACACAGATTTGTATGTTCCATTACCTATTCCAGATAGGCCTTGGGATATGGTAAGTATGGATTTTGTTTTGGGTTTACCAAAAACTCAAAAAGGAAATGATTCAATTTATGTTGTGGTTGACAGATTTTCTAAAATGACACATGTTATTCCATGTTATAAAACCAGTGATGCTACTCACATTGCTAATCTGTTTTTTAAGGAGATTGTAAGGTTGCATGGGTTACCTAAGAGCATTGTTTCAAACAAAGATACCAGATTTGTAGGTCATTTCTGGAGGACCTTGTGGAAGAAACTTGGTACTAAACTAAGTTTCAGTTCAGCTTATCATCCTCACACTAATGGATAGACTGAAGTTGTAAACAGAAGCTTGGGTAATCTTCTAAGAAGTCTTGCAGGTGAACATCCAGAATAGTGGGATCAAACTTTGGCACAGGTTGAATATGCATATAATGATTCTCCTAACAAGAGTACAGGGCAGATTCCATTCCATGTAGTTTATGGAATGCACCCAAGAGGAATGTCTGAATCGAGAGACTTGAGAAAAGCTGAAATGAGAAGTGTTAAAGGAAAAGATTTGCTTCGGAGATTCAAGCAATACATGAACAGATAAAACAGCGGTTACAAGATAGCAACATAAAGTACAAGAGCAGAGCAAACTTGAAGAAGAGAGAAGTTAATTTTGAGGTTGGAGATTTTGTTTTAGCACACCTAAGGAAAGAAAGATTTCCAACATGGGAGTATAAAAAGTTAAAATTTAAGAGAATTGGACCATGCAGAGTCTTGAAGAAATTTTCTGCAAATGGATATGAAATTGAATTGCCCCCTGACATTGGAATATCTCCAATTTTCATTGTTGCTGATTTGTACAAGTATGAAAGTGGAAATGCATATGATATAGCAGAAGAAAAGGAAGAACAAGAGGTTGATTGGATGAAACAATTACCTACAGCAAAGGCATTACAGCTAGAAAAGATTTTGGATAAGATATTATTTAAGAAGACAAGGGGATAGGAGTATTTTCAGAATTTGATCAAGTGGAAGGATCAACCAATTGCTGATGCTACCTGGATGACAGGTGCCATGCTACAGAAGCTGGGCAGTTATGTAGAAGAGCTCATGGACAGGGCCCCATGAAGAATTTTGTCCTTAGGAGTCTGATGCAGTAGCATGAGGCTTGAAGACAAAAGACTTCGAATTTTATTCCAAAAATACAAAAAAAAATTATAGGCAAAGGAGTGGGATCCTTTAGCTGTCACTTTACGAAGCTTTCTAGATAGAATTTGAGCTAGAATTCAGGGATTTGGACTATCTTGTAATTAATTCAAGTAGTTAGGCTTAGTTGAGATTCTCAAAGAGAATATCATGCAAATTAGATAGGACTATGCAGTTTCAATCCATTGATTTAGGATCTTGTTGTTGTATGTACAGGTTTTTATGTAAGTTTTGAATTAATGTAAATGGATTTGGCTAAGGAGGATTTGATTGTAAAGTTTGGAATCTCTCTGTATCTCTGTGTATATTGTGCATGAATGGTCAATCCCAGAGGTTTTAATTTTCTTCGAAATAATTCTGAGTTCTATTGATTTCCAGTTTGGGCCCTTTAGAACTAGATTATGTATAATCTTGTGTTATCGCGTTTAAATCTTCAATCATTGTGTATTAAATAGTCTAGGTATGTTTTAAGAAATATAACTTACAGACAAGTTAAACTTGGCGAAAGTGCAAATTCTTGGCACAACGAAGAAAACCCCGACAAAATTCGTGAGAACCCCAGGGGAAGATCTAAACTGTCTGATCGACATGAAATAGATCTAATAGTGATCGCGTGCTAACAAGCGCGGACGTTAATTCCAAAAAAGGAGGTGATAAATTATAACGTTGAGTTAATACCTCAATTAATCGTCACTGTGCGCTTGAAGGAGTCAAATCCAGTTGAATTTTGAATCGATCACAGTCCATTAAGAAGGGATGAGATCAATATCGCTCCAGAATATGCACACAGGTTAACTTAAATTTCAGACCCGAGAAGGCTATGAACTGCAGTGGTATTTCCTTTCAGTTTCGTGGAAAAGGTGAAGGTTTGCCATATATCGAGTAAATTAACCAATTCTGCTATTTTATCAGAATAGATAAAACTGGAGGTTGATGACTGATTCTCGAAAGGAAAACCGAGAAGAAGTTCCACCCGAGCTTGAGGAGATCGTTTCTAGTTTTGAATGATTATCCTTAACACCTACAACCAACCCACCACATAATAGGGTTAGTGTGACATGAAATGCTTTTATTATTTTATTATTTTCCTTAGGATGCCCATTTTAGACCCCAAATTTACTCTGATGAGATATTATAGCCATGTTTTTATCTCAAGCCATCCCTTTCCCTCTCACATTTTCAATAGCAACAAGTACACAAGGTTATCTTGTCATTTTTAGTCATAAAAGTTATAACATCGAGACAGAACATCCCCATAACATGGGAAAGTAAAATCAATTTTGGATGTAGGTCTCCTCCCATGCCCACAAATGAATGAATAATGGAAAAGGTAATGAGAGATCTTTTTATTACATGATGCATACTCTCTTCCAAAGAATAAAATAACTCACACTTGTTACCTATATTGAATATATTGAAGTCAGATATTGATGGGAAAGCTTACAAGGAAGCATGGACATCAAGAGTAGTAATTGCAAAAAACAATGACAAGGTTAAATCACCCAAACAACCCCTTTCCATTTTCCCCTTTCGTGGCAATTGTCTCTTTCTTGTTTCCCTGAACAACTCTTTTGATATACATTACATTATTATGCATTTTCCTCTTTATATAAACATCCCATGGAAAATAAAACCTCTATATCATAATCACAACCCACCACTTAAACTAATATACATTCACTAGTTGTGGCCTTGAGCTCTGCCCCAAGAATAATTACAATGCATTATTAAAACTCAAAATCATTATAATTCAACCCACATGACGAGATTCGCATCACATAAATCACATCATACAATAATACATTAATATTTAGGTATAATTCAGAGTCAAAACTAGTGCATTACACCGGAGGGATTTTGATATATATGGATTTTCCCCAAGGTGTGGTGAATATTGTTTTGTATCTATCTTCTTATGCAACGATCACTTGGTTGTCCCTCAAGAGAGCATCTAGTAGTGACAAAATTGTTGAACCAGTAATTAATTGGAGCAACTTATCCATATTAGGTAAAGGATTGCTACATTTCAATAATATTTTGAGCAAGTCTCATAAATCGACATTCAACCAAACCTCACTATTCCCTTTTTCTAACAACAACCTTGTTTTCCACCCTTAAGAATGAGAGACTTCTTATCTCCCTTTTCAACATGGGCTCCAAACTTGAGATTCAAAAGCCCTCATTAGTTTGACATGTCACTATGGATGGCATGTTGAATAATCATCACATCATAAGTTTTCAAATCATCATGAGTCCACATGAAGATATCTTCATACTCTTGAAACAATTGAATAAAGAGTTGTTTCTCTTCTTAATTGTATTGTTTAGCCAAATCAAACTCTTAGGTTTCTCCTTTGTTCCTATGTTGATCACCATATAGCCTCATGTGATTTCCTTGATATAATGGCTCAACCATGCGCTTCAATATTTATGTGAGTCAAATTCCAATGACATTAATCGCTTTGGGTTAGTGTTTTCTTTTCACTCCAATATCTTGTTTGATGGGTATTTCTTCTTCCAAGCTCTTTAAACAATATTTATCCAACATTGGGAAGATCCTACATAATGTCATATCCTTCATTGGTTTGCAAAGCATGTTCATCATTGCTAAAAACTAGCAAATTAGAGGAATTATCAAGATGGTGGGTTTGAATATTGTCTCAACCTAAAATGCATAACCCAATGTTTAGATGGGGATGAAATAATGCAAACATAGAAAAGGAATTGGATTATTGATTTTGGTTTGTATAAATATGCATATTTTGAATAACAAAATTTCTTCATACATCTCTTATGCTGCAAGTGCATAACTATTATGATAAAATATTTTAGGTAGTATCCACTTCATGGTTGGTTAATTGGTTGAGAATCTACCCTATCCCAATTTTGGTGTATTTCCAAGACTAGTGCCTCCAAATTTGTTGTGTTGTTAATGCATTTAAATTAAAACTTAAATAGGAATAACATTGCTTCTTCCGCTGGAAATTGAAGAACAATTTCTAAATCAAAATATAATTTCCAACCACCTCCAAAATGATGGCCCTTGAAAGTCATGGAATCTTTCAAATATTTTTTGGGATATAGTACCATAAGCCCCATCCATGATGCACAGTCAAGTTGTTAATTTCAGAGTTGTGTATGTAACTCCATATTACCTGGAAATCATCATCATGGCTTTCTATAAAGCACCATATTGTGACCCCCATTAATACATACATAATTCCTATTACAAAGAAACAAGGTCTCCCTAATATCATGCAAGAAGCAATTGGGACATCTAGGGATAAAGACCATATGAATTTGTGCAATTAACTTGGCACAGAATCTTTGACCTCTTAGCAACCTGTATAGGTTGAGAATTAATGCCAAATACACTTTTTCGGATTCTTAATAACGGTTGAGAATTAATACCAAATACACTTTTTCGGATTCTTTCTTAATAACTTGTACAATACAACCAATTAAGCAGGGGAGTTAAAGTGAGGTGATATTATTTATAGCACCACCATAAGCCATGCAATCACGTATTAGGAAATCCTCACTTTTAAGGGTAATATAAAATGGATGGATCTTCTCAATGTAAGCCAAACTAATATATTGAAAGGTGTTTGTGTTATTTTCCATGATTAATACATGTACATCATCCTAGTCATCTTGTTTAAGATGATTCAAACTACGAGAGTAAATGAGATCAAACAAGAGTATTGAACCGTCTTGATATTCTAAAATGAAGAACAATGTTCTTCTGCCTCTTCAAAGGGCAACCTCCAAATGAAAAATGTTAAGAGTATAATGATAATCCTTGAAACCAATTACGTAGCTGTTTATCTCTATAAATAGTTTATATCAACATATGAACTAGATTTAAATAAAACCTTTATCTAGCTACAAATTACTGCTTCAAGCAAGAATCGCCATAAGAAACACTACATGATGTATAGATCTGATCAACTTATTCTTAATGTACCTTAGTAAAGCAAACATGAATTCTAAAACAAAAGGCTCGCCATTACAAACAAATTCAGAGTTATAATGTTATGATGACTCTCGAACAAATTTTCTTTCTTGGTGGTCATAAGTATCTACGTCGCTTTCATTGACAAGTTACATGTTTTGGACGATCATACTTGTAAGAAAGTGGCCGTAATCAAGCTAAATTTGTCCCCTTTGGGTAAATTCAAATGTACATAAAATACAATTAATGTATGATGAAATTAACCAATTAAAAAAGTGATTATCACTTAATTAATTAAAGCACAACACAACATAAATATTAATACTAGATAAAGGACATTATTTATAAAACTTCAATCCGATCATGCTATTGCTCTCCTGCTTTTTCCTTGTTTTTTCCATTGTCTAATTTCAGCGTTTTAGGAAAAGAAGCCTCCGTTAAGATTGATCAATGAAATGCATACCCTGGGCATCATGCTTTTGAACTATAAGGATATAATATAAAGTCTTTCCCAAAGATACAACTAGTTGTGACTCCAACAGTGTCAAGTCTGCCATGTTTGAGAAGAGATATAATAGATATTTACTAAAAGTACTAGCACTTGCCAGTGAAACACTTTGCGTGCTATTCCAAAATACTGCCAACTGTACAATGGTTAAATGCAAAATCACATTTAAACAGGCCAGAATTTCAAAGCTAGGTTTTTAAATGTTGGCGGTATTAAACAGACACGCCAAAAGGCTGCACAACATACAGCGAGCTCCCTTTTGCTTAGGTTCTCAATGTCAGGGGTACTGTTCTAAAATTGCCAGAGATTAGCACCCAGCCTCATCCCCTTGAGACTCAGATCATTTGAATGGGACAGACCAAAGTAAGAATGTACCTTGGTAGATGTATTAAGACTGTTTCCACATTTCCAGTAAACCAAGATCCCATTGGTACCAAAACTATGATGGAATACGATAGTAGTTGGGAGTTGCTGAACTTTGCTTTCTTTCGACATTGATGTAATTTTGAGACAGATTAAGCATCTATATCATTTACCAGTACCTCTAAACAATCATAAGCTTGATGGTCTGTTCCACAATGAAACCCTCCACGCATCTAGTAATTATACCTTTATATAAAAATGGCCTATCATGTTGGAGAACAAGTTAACAATAAGAACTTCCACTTGTTATATAGACAGCAAAAGTTCCAGTAAAATCTAAATCTAAACAATACGCAGCTTTTTCATCAGAGGCATTAAACTAAAAACTAAGCAGTAACCCTCAATTGTCAAAAAATCAGGCATCCAGATATATAGATTTGTCACAACTATAAACTTTGCAAGTTTGAATAGCTCGACTGCAATGTGTCAGTGTTCCTTCATTCAAGAATTTTGCATATTTTTTATTAACAATGAAAAAACATGAAACCAATCATTCACTCTCTCAGAACTGTTACATACGAAGGCACTGCTAGTGTATCATAAAATATCTAAGAAAGCACAAGATGAATGGAGATAATGCTGCATCTTTCCTGCATGTGGATATAAACATAGGATATAAACAAATTATGTTTGGATACTCTGTAGTTTCCAGCTGCAATTCATTGACAACAACTATCAGAATAGATATTGACCCTGCTGCTATTCATTAACAACCATCAGAATACACACTGACCCAGGATGCAATTCAACAATTTCTGTGATGAGGAATGCAGCTACGAAGAATCTGCACTGACAACATCATCTTCATCGACTGTCAGCCAGTCACTTGACTCTCCATTGTCTGACTTTTTAATATGCTGCTCAGTGGATTTCTCTCCACTTTGCAATATATGGGCATCTGATTTGGTGTTCATTGGTCTCCAAATGGTGTCCTCCCCATTTGAACTATAAATCATAGAACATTCTTCTACAGAGTTGGAATCCTTGTTAAGTTGAACCCATCCTTTTGAACCTTTTGATGATGAATCAAAGCTTTCTTTTATTCCCGTAGTAGTAGTCTGCATGTTATCATCCTCATCTTCAAGATCACTAAATGAAACATCCTCCTCGTCTCCCAATCTTGCTGTAGTACACGCTGGGACATCTTCTCCAACAGGCTCTTCCTCTAGCCAGTCATCTACCTCTTCTTCCTCTTGATATTGCAAATCTGAAAGCTTCACAGTTCCAGACAACACATTCTTATTTTGAAACAATGAATCCTCCCTAGGTGCACAACATTGATCATTGAAGATTTGCTTTTGACTGGATATTGCAGACAGTTGGTCATCTCTCTGGAAATCCTTAGCAGCTACAGAGGTTGCAGATTGAAGCGATACAATCTTGAAAGACCCTGTCTTCACATTCTTGTTGGAAAGAATTGACTGGTTTGAAATCTTCTCCTCCGGTGGAAATGGAGTCCTCTTTTCCTCAGAGTAAGCCATATCACTTCTACTCTTTCCAGTTTGAACTTTGGTCCTATTCTGCAACTCTTGCATAAGCAATACTCTGGCCTCCACTATCTGCAGAAAACTGAACATGAACTATTAATAGCTCAGCTGTAAATAACCAAGGATATCCAAAATTTTGAATCGCCTCACTTAAATGTTAAAAATCGATTAATTACACAAAAGAGTGTTTTCAAAAGTTCATGGTTATTATCATCAACATGGCCAAGTGAAAAGAGAGCATATTTGGTCCATAATGGAAGAGATATTGATGGAGGATGAACAGAAACCAATCTTTAAAGAAAGGCATGCCAAAACTGGGGGCCAACTGATGACATGCCAGAAATTACTGATGACATTCAACAAAATTGGAATGGCATATCAAACAGGGATAGCTTACTCTCCGAATATGAGAACTGCATTACCAGTTCACTTTATGGTAAAATATATAGTGCGAAATGTAATTAGTGGAGCAGGCAGCTAAAAAATAACAATAGAGTACAACAAAAGTTCACTCCTATATTTCAATAACAAATGGATAACTGTAGTGCAGCAATGTCGAATAAAAAAAAAAAAAAGGAGATTTCAGAAGATACACAAATACTTGAGCATAACTGCCCTAAAACTAAGGGCAAATATGCCTTCATAAGTTCCCTTAGCAAATATAAAAGTATAGCTAACTAAGCAGCACCCATCTGGCATATCCAACAATCTGACATGAAAACAAACACAAATTGTCAGCTCCAAAGAAGGGAAACAAATACCAAGTTACTTGCCTGAGGCGTAGATAATAAAAGGGCATCTTGCTTATTGAGTCGGGAATGTAGAAGGACAAAGTATATCTTCCAGAAACGGCCTTCACTCATGAAACCAGGGCAAAGTTCAATCCTCAGGGCAGCCAACCTGGGGGCTAGACGTTCAATAGCCAATGCATGCTCTTTCTGAATATCAGAGAGATTGAAATCTGAAAGATACACAAGAAAAGCTTCAATGGGTTAGTTAAAATGAAACGAAGAGAACTTGGGAGCACCATAGATGCTACAATATTTGTACCTGCAATAACAGAAGTATTCTTATGTAGCTCTCACCTACAATTTTAACATATTTATATTCTAAATACTGAAAAACACTTCTTGTGCAAAAGAAAATGCATTTTGTTTAAGAGTCTGATACAAACAGAAATGAATCTTGAATGCCACACATGTAGAGGTTTTGCCTTGGCTACTACATATATACTCTCCAACCACAAAAATTTGAAGAAAATTGGTCTTGTTACCCATCAAACCACCCAGCCAGCAGTCCAGTCCTACATTGCTAGTACATCACATTATGCCAGGATCCTCTGCCAACTGCACCGGTCAGACACTTCTCACCATCCGGCATTCCTCTTGAAGGAAGATGGTTTATCATTCAGCGGGTACTTTGACCATCTTGCAATCATGAGCTTTTATTTTTTATGTTTTGGACATCCTAATATGGATTAAGGGGTGATCTGGATGATTGACCAATCTTGACTGTAAACCTATTCACTCACTTTACCAGGGAGGGTAGTTCTTGACCCTAGTCCAGTGGGAACTCCTCTAAGGCCTTAGGGTGATAGGAGGGGCACTACTTGGGAGACTTGGATTATAGTGTGTTCATGATATGCCATACCACTTTCCATCATTCCCCTGATTTCATCTCCATTCTTTAGGCTTGTGGTCATTGGTCCATTGGGATTGGCACCCTCATATCCTCATCCTTGAATCTAGGCTAGAAACTTTGCCTTGGAGGTTGATGCAGCTAAAAGAACGTTAAAAGCATAAAATGGCCACAATGAAAGAAAAATAAAGTTAAAATGCAAAAGCTGGTTGGAACATTAACTATCATGTGGGAAAAAGCCTAACATGAGCTCTACCACCCTCATTAGCCATCACCCAATTCCTTGAGCACTTGATGCTTCATCGCATAATAAAGGAACTCTTGCATGTCTCATCCCTGATGATCAATAAACTAACTCATCATTAAGGGGTAAATAAAAACTAAATGATTAAAAGCAAGCTTGGCCTCCTAAGCTATGTTCTCATTCAAAGCATTATCAAAAAGAAGTAAAAGGTGCACTAGAGGGGTGCAAAAAGCAGGCTATGGAAAGGGGTAACTCATGCCTCCACGATTTCTCCCCCCTTACATCTATACACTCAAGATGATGGACCTCCATTAGTTGGTCCCATGGCCATGGCACCTTGCCCTAAAGTCCTTTCCCTCCATTGCCCCTATTATAACTAGCACCTATGGATTAAAGGGTTGACCTAGGACATGTCACCTCCCCATAGGGGCTAGAAACAACTAATAGGGTTGACTATCTCATAAGCATCTATGCTCATTGTCCCTAATGATCGATGGCATTCACTTGATCTTGAGATGGTTTTGCCAGGTGGTACACAGCATGTCCAAGCTATTTTGCACCTTCTAGAGAGCAGTGATGACCTTGCAGACGCAATGTTGCCCCTCCAAAATAGAGCATTGCGCACTTTGGTGATTTTGTATGATGATTGACACCCCGAAGTACCCCTAGATGTCGAAACACTAAGCTCCTCTTGCTTGGTATTGGACTTACTTGATGTTGTACCAAGCAGACACAAGATGCCACCAAGTTGGCCTTGACACTGTTTGATGGGCAATGCTTGTTTTGGAGTCCAAATGATGATGGTCATCCTCAGGATCCCAAGGAATGACATGTGCTCTCTTAGAGCCCCATTGTTGGAGAGGGTTAGTGCCACATCATCCATCTAGCCCTTGAGAGGGTGACATTTGATCCAAATTGGATCATTATATTGTTTTTCATCCATCTTGATGCATTCAAAGTGGAAAAAGTGGAGGAATCCGCTCATGAGACCGTTTTTACCAACGGGACCCAACGTGGCAAAACAGTGTCTAAAACCTTCTAGGAGCATTTTGAATCATCAAACAACGTTTTTTGGCGAAAAAACTGTCTCTTTGGTGTTGCACCTTTTCATGCTATTCTACACACGAAGACCTTTCCAACGGCGCAAGAATCACACCAATTGAACCATGTATGTGAAAGTTATAGCACTCGTAAGTTGACCTTCCTATTTTCACCACCATAATTCGAGAGGATGCCACGTCAACCCCCATTATTCATGGAAAAGGGACTAGCCATGTGATTATGATGTAGATGACTCTAAAAGGGTCTATATTGTAACTCTGGTTAAGAGTTGAGGTAGTCAAACCTAGCGACTAGTAGGCTATCAGGCTGTGTTAAAACCAAGCCACTAGGAGGAAAAGGGATTCCATTCTTTCAAGTGCATTTGTTCCATAGTGTAGCAAAAATAGCCAAGGGGGGTAGGAGGTAGAGCATACACAGAGGATTTGTGCACTGTAGCCGCACACAGGCCACAAGACATACTTCTTTGTACTTGCAACCATATTTCCATTCAAAGAAAGAGAGCAGAGCGACCTCACCTTCCATTTGGGTTTTTCTCCCAAAAGGGTTTCCCAGAGCATACCTTGTGTCAAACGTGTGTGAGCTTGTATTTTCTCAATTTCTATTTTTTGCATAATTTTAATTTGCATGCATGCACTATTAACAGTAAATCCACAAATCCATAAATCTAATAAAATTGTAATAGTGTAGAGATTTTAAATATAAGTTTATTAGATATGTTGTGACAAACTGTCCAGTGGAATATCCACGGCAATCTACAGATCATGTTGGTCGACAAATCTGTGAATAACCCTTGTGATCCTGCAGAAGAGAGGTTTTTGCAACTAGAACAACAAGTCATTGATATAAATCGTAATGTAAATCTCCTCATGGCGGCCTTGAGCAATAAGCTTAGGATATTTCGATAAGATGGGGGTTCAAATGCAAATGATAAATCAGAAGGGGGGTCAAGAGATAGGGGAGAAACGGAGAACCAGCCAAAGAAAGAACCCGGAAAAGATCAACCCAATTCGAGTGTCATGAATCAATCACAACCAGTGTTTAAAATGGAAGCAAAGGTCAATATCAAGCCTTACCATGGTGAGATTGATGCTCTGAAGCTAAATCACTAGTTGTAGCATTTGGAAGTATATTTTAATGTCCATCAAATTAAGGAAGAACAGAAGATTTCATTTGGACGACTAAAATTAGAGGGCCATGCCCTAAGTTGGTGGGAAAGCCACACAGAGACCCTAAGGTTGGAGGGAGATCCTCCAGTGACTAAGTGGAAGACTTCAAAACCCTCATTAAGTCACAGTCTATGTCACAAGGTTCGTTGAACTTCAACCCTGAGGTTCGAATTTTGGCCAACCTTAAAAAAAATTGAGGTTTGGCGAACCTCATCAAACCTCATGGCCATTGACCAATTCCATAGATCAAAACTCATAGCCTCATGTCACAACTCAAGCTTGTAATCTATCCTTGCAAATTTTATGTTCATGATAGCATTTTTTAAGTTTATTGATGTTGATTTCTTACTATTTTATCCTATATTTCATTTTAAATTCAATATATGTATATATATAGAAAATGTATATGGACAAAACCTAATGGCAAACCTCATCCGAACCTCGTCAAAAAATTCGAACTTGAACCGAACCTAATCATTATCGAACATAAACTCAAACCCGAACCATATGAATTAGGTCACAATTTTACCCTATTGGGTATGTAGAGGACCAGTGGATCCAGTGGCACTACTTCAGGAAAAGTCGTGGCAAAGTGGGCGTGAGTACACCATAGAGTTCAAAAATATGGCCATAATGTTGGGTATCTCCCTAAAGAACCCAAATCTACTCCTCAAATATTTAGGGGGTCTACACCACCATCTGCGGGAGAAAGTGATACTGTTCAAGCCCAAATCAGTGGACGAGGCTTGTGTACAAGCACAATAGCCAAAGAACAAAGGCTTAAAGAGAGCACAATCAAGTGGATCAAAGCAATAGGAGCAACAAGACACTTCTAAGGAGGGGAAAAAGAAGCAAAAAGGGGGAAACTAAAAAGACATCAGTCACAACACATCAATGCAAAGATCCCAACAACCACTGCAACATCGATGGTCATACAGAGGAGAAGTGTTGGAAGATGCATCCAAAGCTAAACCCAAAAAAAAGATTATAAGAAGAATCTCATGCCCTTGGATTCGAGCAACTAAGTTGAAAGCAGCTCGGACGTGCATGAGAAGATTGTTTGTATGTCAACGCAGAAGGAGGTGAACCTTAGTAGCCTTCAGCAACAGGAAGAGAAATAAATGACCAAACTCTTCCATATAAAGATACAGGTCAAGAAGACAAATATTGATGCTCTATTTGACTCAAGATCACAGGCGAATCTCATTGCAGCAGAGCTGGTCAAGAAGTTGGGGTTGGAAGATTGTGATCATCCAAATCTATATCCACTGGGATGGGTGAATAAGGATGCAGAGTTAAAGGTAAGAACATAGTGCAGAATTAAATTTGCTATCAATGTTGATTTTATTGATGAAGTAGAACTAGATGTGGTTCCCCTTTATGTATGTGAAGTCGTGTTTGGGTGTCTCTACATGTACATGCAAGATGTAATATTCATGTGAAGAGCCAACTAATATCGCCTCGTCAAGGATGGAAAATCGTTCATCATCAATGCGCACAAAGGAAAGTCGAAAATTTCATTGGTAAGTGCCAACCAAGGCAATAAATTGATTGGTTCCAGCATATTTATTGTTTTTAAGAGAAAATTAGTGTGTAGAAGACTCAGTAAGAGGTAAGGCATCCCTGCAGGGGTGTACTAAAAAACAAAAACAGCAACTGAAAGAGTTGCTACAGGCATACAAGGATGTGTTCCAAGAGCCTAAAGGGTTACTGCCTAAGAGGGAAGTGGAGCACGAGATCCAGCTATTGTCGAACTCCCCATTACCAAACATTGGGTTGTACAGGAAATCTTTTATAGAAGTGAGGTGAAGAAACAGTTGCAACAATTGTTGGAACATGGTGTCATTTGACTGGGTACATCACCATGTGGATCACCCATCATCATTGTGCCAAAAAAGGATGAGACTTGGCGGATGTGTATAGATTACACGGCGTTGAACAAAATCACGCTCAAGAACAGGTACCCCTTGCCCAGGATAGATGATTTGTTGGATCATTTGCAATAAGCAAAACACTTCACCAACTTGGACTTAAAGTCTAGATATCACCAGGTTCGAGTAAAAGAATGTTGGTGTGGAGCAGGGGGTTACAGGGGCAGCGCCCCCGAAGCTAAGAATAATAATTTCTAGTCAATCTGGGTCGTTCATTAGGTGGAGATCTGATGGTAGAAGTTATGTTTGATTTAGGGTTTTTTGCCCTAGAAGACAACCCCTCACTATATATGAGGGAATTGTACTGCATCTATGTAGATCTGTATTCTGAGTGAGAAAGAGAGAGGAGACTAAGAGAGAAGAGGGTGTTATAGCGGATCTGCTGTAGGTTGTATCTCTTCAGTTTGCTAGATAATATAAAAGAAAGGATTGGTTGTTTCTCCGTGGACATAGCCTAAACTGGGTGAACCACGTATATCTGTGTCTCTCTTGTTTTATGCGTTTTTTCTGTGTTTATATTTCTGCAATATTTTATGTGTTCCATTGCTCCGTAATATATAATTTTCTAACAAAGAAGAAGATACCTGGAAAATTTCCTTCAAAACCAAGCAAGGTTTGTATGAGTGGTTAGTCATGCCATTTGGCCTATGTAATGCACTAGCCATGTTTATGAAATTAATGATGTATTATGCCCTTTTATAGATTCATTTGTTATTGTCTATTTGGATGATACACTGGTATACAGTGCTACCTGGAAGGAGCACATCTGACATTTGACGCAGGTGTTGGAGACATGAAAGAAGCACCAGCTACTAGCAAATATCAAGAATTATGAGTTTGTGCAGCAGTGTTTGGTGTATCGATTATTAGAATCAGACCAGTCATCAAACCAGTAGACCCCTCGGACCGAGAGAAAGTCAGAACCAGACCAAAACTAGTAAAAAAACTGGTCAACCAAAAACACATAAAATATTCAAATTTTAAAGAAAATCACATATATTCATGTGTATTCATATGAATCTAAACTATCTATACACAATTATGCAAAAGTTCTCATTTATAGAGCAAGGGTGCACATAACCAAAATAACATCGATTGCAATCCATCTTTGAGCCAAGAATACATTAAGAAACAAGACCTAGATGGCCTCTAGCATCTAAAAAAACATGCACAACAAATACCTACATATCATCAAAATCATTGCCTTTTTCTCCACATAAAGTTAACTTAAAAATAGAAAGTAACTTTAATATTAAAAGGTACTCTAGTACTTCTCCTCATAAAATCACTTTAAAACATAAAGTGACATTAATATAAAGTACCTAGTACATGTACCACATAAAGTGACTTTTTACCATGACTTTAATATAACCCATAAAGTCACATGCCAAAAAGGTAATTAAAGTGTCTTCCTAGGCAAAAAGGCTAATGCACTAGGAAACACCTCCCTGGTACCCTTATTATTTTTAACATGGCACCCTAAAAGGGCATGACGTCGTGATATTTTTAGGCCTACAATTCATACGTGTGGGCTTATATTAGCATATTAGGTTGTAAATCTTGTGGGTCGACTTGTAACCCAAATTTACTTTTGTCCACTCAAATCAAACTTGCACAAGGGCTTTTAGTTAGAGATTAAAAGTGATAAACCTCATATAAATAGGGAGGCACATCCTTCATATGTTCATCATCACTTGGGGAGAACTTGGGGTCTCTTATAGATTTTGGCCTAGCTATTGTACTTCACTACTTTATGGAGATGTGATCTTGTGTGGATATTTGGCTATTGGAAACTAACACTTGTCGTGGAGACATCATTTTCAGATAAAGATAGCTTGTTCTTGGATATCTTGTGAGCACTTTTATTGAATATCTTTCATGATTATTGCATGTGTTGAATATTGCTCGGTTTCTATGCTCCAAGTCTAAATGCTTACGTTTATATGAAATACTTGGTAAATTTTGCATGCTTTAATTTGTATCCTTGGACTTCCCTAGAAAACCTCCTACAGAGCTTTTCTCTAGCAAATCTATCCCCTCATGAAGTGATAGTTAGGGTTAGAAAGTGAAAACCTAGGGTTTTCCCCCTTATTCACTTCAAGGATTTGATATTTCCATGGTTAAATTCCCTAATACTCCATCATCGAAGTGGATAGAATGCACCAACATCCATATTGATGGTCAAAAATCATAAAATTTTACCATTTTCTCTTTCTCCTAAAGTTTTGCCCCTTCAAGGCACGCTGCTAGGGTTAGGGTTTGGGGTCGAATTCAACTAGGGCATAAGCAATGAGCAAATTGGAGGTCATTCTATCTTGTTGAGCCTTAAAACATCAAAATGTCGTTATTTGCATGATTGAAAGTGCTTCCCTAGGGCTAACGTCATCAACCCTAGGTGATACTAAGGCTTGAGAAATCCTAATTTTGCATTAGGGCCTCAACTTAGGGTCATTTGAAGGTTTGTCTCTCATGTTGTTAATCATACCATTAAAGAAAACATTTTCTCTCCTCTTGTATGTCTGGTTGTGCTATTGTTCAATCATACATGAAAACCCTAGGCTACAAGCCTCTTCATCGGTAAGTTACTCCTTATCACATAGAATCGAGCGTTATTCTTAGCCTAAGTACCTTCTGTAAACCTATTGAAGTGTCACCTTTAAGCCTTTGACCTAGAATATCTTTTAGGTGACCTATATTAGAAAGCCTCCCATGTGGTGAAATTAAACTAAAGAGCAGGAGGTGGAGTGTTAAGGTGACAGTGGCATCCACCTCAATGTTGGGTCTTAGTCTACCTTTTCCCTTGTGAGGCATTTCACAAGACCTGCAAGATTCTGAGGCAACAAGCAAAATTCAAGCAAGTACACAAGAATGGAACATGAGAGGAGGAAGCTTGAGAAGACAAAAATATGAAAGTTCTAGTAGAAAGGCCATGTGAATATCAAGAACCACGCATCCAATTTATCTTGAGATACATATGAAATCCCTCTCTATTCAACTAGTGTGAAAACAAATACAACAATAATTTGCTATACCAATCTTAATAATCAAAATGAGGACAACAGTTTTGATATGTCTCACTATTGTGGTGTTGTGAATTAACAATCAAAGATAAATAGCTCATAATTAGAACAAATGAGGTCTTGAATAGGAACAAGGCTCAATCTTCCACTAAAGCACACTCCAGATGAACTAATTCAATGAAAGTGATAAGTGATGTGCCTAGAACTTGTAAAAGCTACAACTAAATTCCTTTTATCCAATGACTTGTTCTCGTTGGCTTCTTATCTTGAGATATACATGAAATCCCTCTCTATTCAACTAGTGTGAAAACAAAAACAGCAATAATTTATTATACCAAATTCAATAATCAAAATAAGGATAATAGTTTTGATATGTCTCACTACTTTCATGTTGTGAATTAATAATCAAAAATAAACAGCTCACACTAAAAATAAATAAGGTCTTGAACAGGAACAAGGCTCAATCTTTCACTAAAGCACACTTTTGATGAACTAATACAATGAAAGTGTTGAGTGATGGACCTGAAACTTGTAAGAGCTACAGGGAAATTCCTTTTATGTAATGACTTGTTCTTGTTGACTTGTTGGCTTCTTCTCCTAAGGGATTACAGGGACAAATGGAAGCATTGTCTAGCTTTTGTGATCTTCGACAGCTAACGCTCAACCTGGGTAAAACTAAGGTTTTGGTCTTTAATGCACCGAAGAAATCTCTTACAGATTTACATTTCTACTATCGTGGCATTGAGATTGAGATCACCACCACTTACACCTACTTGGCGGTACGGTTCACAAGACCTTGTTTTGGTATGCATCATGCATTCCAACCTTGACTCAGTAAATGATATGGTCCCTTAGCCCTCATTGACAGACAATGTTTTCCTAGTCAATTTCAAGACATCTTGTCCAAACTTCATTTCATGGAGGCACTTATTAGTGTAAAAGTTTCTCATTTCCCACCCCGGTTTTCAGTTTCACCTTATTTCTCCAAAATAGTTAAATGCCCTTTCCCATATCCATACATTCAACAACTGAAAAATAAATTTTGCTGAAAACACAAATTCTGGAAATATTACAGAATGCTGGAAAATGCAGAAATAAAAAAAATCAGCACATACAAACAACGATTCAACACATTTATACACAGTGATTTTTGGTCAAGGTGACCTTGGAAAAACCCCCTACAACTCTTGGGGAAAACCAATTCGAAAGCTCCTTATTTCTGGAAAATGCTTTTTACAATGAGAAATATTCAGCAAAAAATCAGCAAGCAAACTTTTACAACTTATCTCGTTTTCCGTGCCTCACAGCCAACTAGAAAAGCTTGCAAACAGCAAAACAAAACAGCAATAAATGTTGTACAGCATCCTCGATTTTGTGCCCAAATTTCAGCCTTAAATGTTGTTGTACCACTGCCTAAAAAAGCGTGCAAGCTGCCATAAATATGATGTACAGATTACCTCGATTTCTGTGCAAAAAAACAGCAGTACAGCTGTACGGTTCTGCCTAGAAATGTGTGCCAAGGTATAGCCACTTGATGTATGGATTTCTACTCCTCAATTTATATGCACTTGTTGTACGGATTTCTAGAAACTCCTCGATTTCTGTGCACTTGTTGTACGGATTTCTAGAAAATCTCCCTTGCTCTCTTGCTCTCCTTCTCTCAATCTGCTCATGAAAGAATGAATGACCTTTTCCTCCTTTTCCTCCTTTAATCTAACCCTAAGTGACTTTTGGAGAACCCCTAAATCCAATGACTGAAATAGATTGAGATCGAGCGCTGAGATTAAATGCTCATTTAAATCTCACTTTCTATTTTTTAATTCACCCCACTTTAATAAAAACCCACTTAGTCATTTATTTCCAAAGTCACTTTTCCTTTCTAATTTTATATTGACTTTACTAAAGTCACTTTAAAATTAAACTTTAGTAACTTTATCACTTAAAGTCACTTTTAAATTAGATTTGACTTTATAAAAATTATAAAGTCACTTTAGAAGAAAAATTAAATTCTTTTGGGCACTTTTCCTTAGGCCAAAGATCAAAGCCTTAGGGAACCACCTGTCCTTCGGTACCAAATTTCAACACTCCCTCTTACCGAGGAACGTGTTCCTCATCACACCCATCTTGTCTCTGAAGTAGACATGCTTGCCCCGTGGTAAGGCTTTGGTAAGAATATCTGCAACCTACTCATCAGTGAGAATGTACTCAAGCTTCACAGCTCCCTTCTGAACATAGTCTCTGATGAAATGATATTTGATCTCGATATGCTTTGACCTATCATGAAATACTGGATTCTCCGTTAGTTTAATGCAACTCTGATTATCACAGTAAATCACTGAAGGTCTCAACGGTTGACCAAATAAGCCAAACAACATCTTGCGAAGCTAGATGGCCTCACAACTAGCTAGACTGGCTGCCATATACTCTGCTTCCACTGAACTCAATGCTACTGACTGCTGCTTCCGCCTGAACCATGACACTACTGCCGAACCCAACCCAAAAAGCACCCTGAAGTGCTCTTCCTATCAAAAGCACAACCTGCCCAATCAGAATCAGTATAACCTGCCAATCTCACTCCATCCCCCTGCCTGGAGTCCAAACCATAATCCACTGTCCCCTGCAAGTACCGCAAAATGTGTTTTGCAGCCACCCAGTGAACCTTCCTAGGCTCACACATAAACTGACTCATCGTGTTGACTGCAAAACAGATATCTGGTCTAGTGTTGACCAAATACATCAAGGAACCAATCAGTTTCCTGTACAATGTGGGATCCACCAACTCGGAATCCGAAGCATGAAGCTTCTTCCAGTTGGTAATCATCGGTGTCGACATGGGTCTACAATCCTCCATGTGGAATCTGCTAAGGATGTCCACAATATACTTCCCCTGCCCCAGGAAGAAATGCCCCTCCTCCTGCCACACCTCCAAACCCAAAAAGTAATGCATCAAGCCAATGTCCTTCATCTCAAACTCCGTCGCAAGATCTCTCTTGCAGTGCTCTATGAGTCTCTCTGCACCTGTAATGACCAAGTCATCCACATACAGCACCAGAATGAGAGGCTCCTCACCTATCACAATAAAGTAAAGGTTCGGATCTGCCTCACTCTTTGTGAAACCCATCCCCTGCAAGTATGTATCTATCCTGGAGTACCAAGCTCTGGGAGCTTGCTTCAGGCCATAAAGGGCCTTTTTCAGTCTGCACACATGGGACTCCTTCCCATGCACCTCAAGGCCTTGTGGCTGCTCAATGTACACCTCCTCCTATATGAAGCCATTGAGAAATGCAGTCTTCACATCCATCTAGTGGATCTTCCAACCCATCTCTGTTGTTATCGATGTAATGGAGCGGATCGAAGTATATCGAGCCACGGGAGCAAAGGTCTCCTCATAATCAACTCCCTCTACCTGGGAGAACCCTCTAGCCACAAACCTCGCTTTGATTTTCTCAATGCTGCCATCTGCAGCATGCTTTACCTTGTAAAGCCATCTGGAAGTAACCACGGATTTGCCCTCAGGCCTCGGCACCACCTCCCAAACATCATTCTTCATAATAGAAGAATACTCCTCCTGCATGGCCTCTCTCCAGACCTGCTGGCTAGCTACGTCCTCATAGCTAGAAGGCTCAAAGTCAAGGATGCTGGTAGCCATTGCCATATAGCTACAAAACCTCTCAGGTGGTCTCCTCTCTCTGACCGGCCTCTTAGGTTCAGCAACAGATGTGGCATCTCTCAAGGTGTCCTGAAGCCACTTGGGCTTCCTCTTCCCTGAGCATGCTTCTCCCATTAGAGAATGAAACTCCTCCTCCTCATCATCAGGAGCCTGAACTCCTGACTCTCTGTCTATTGTCCTCCTGCCTGCACCTGAACCTGTAGAAGCTGAGGTACCGTGTGAACTGTCCATCAGTGGACTCCCTAGTGAACTGCTCTGTGGACTGCTCTGCATGTTGCCCGGAGCACCACCCCTTTAGCTCGGCGAGCCACTGCTCACTGACGGACCTGGCATCATCATAGATGTACCTCCGGATCCTCCTGATCCATGCCCACTGGATCCCTGCGACTGACTCAACTGTTGCTGAGGGTCTGGCTGATCCAGATACTCTAACTCCTGTGACCTCCTAAAGACCCTGTCCTCCTCGAACTTCACATCCCACCTGACAACAACTTTCCTCTGTGCAGGAATGTAAATTCGAAAGGCCTTTGAGGTCTCATTGTAGCCCACAAAGATACCCTTCTCTGCGGTGGGCTCTAGTTTGGTCCTCTTCTCCTTGGGTATGTAGGAGTATGTAATGCACCCAAAGATACGAAAATGACCAATATCAGGGTTCTTCCCAAAAAAAGCCTCCTCCGGAGTCATGTGCCCCAAGGCACAATGCGGACTCCCATTCTGCAAATAAATAGTTGTGTTGCAGGCCTCTGCCCACAAGAACAATGGCAACCCCTACGATGGATCTGTTCTTCCTCTCCGCAACCCCGTTCTGCTGGGGGTTGTAAGGAACAGTGAACTCCCTCATGATGCCTGCCTCTGCACAATAGTCAACAAACTCTCCAAGGGTGTACTCTCCCCCATTGTCCGACCTCAGGGACTTGATCTTCCGACCTATCTGTGTCTCGACAAGAGCTCTAAACTCCTGAAACCGCTTGAAGACCTCACTCTTGGTCTTCAAGAAATAAATCCAGGTCCTCCTGGAGTGATCATCAATGAATAAAACATAGTATTCATATCCACTCAAGGAAACATGAGACATCCGACCGCTCACATCGGAATGAATCAAATCAAGTATCACAGTCGCTCTGCTGTCACTGTTGGGAAAAGGGGATTTGGCAAACTTGCCCATCGCACATCCTCTACAAGTATCAAAGTGATCAGTACTGAAATCTAGCACGCCTGTAGTGATCTCCCGCAAGGTCCTCAAGGCTCCATGATACATATGCCCCATCCTGCGGTGCCAAATCTCACACAGCTCAAAACTGCTAGCTCTGCTATCGGTACTACTGCTCAATGCCAAAAAAGGGGATGGAATGCAAACTTGTACACCTTTGCATGGCGTACACCTATCACTCTAGTTGAATCAGCTGGAGTGCCTCTGGGATACATCAACACCTGTCCTCCCCTGAACAGTACCTCATATCCTCTGTCCTCCAAAGCTGAGATGGATATGAGATTCTTCCTCATCCCTAACACATAAAGAACATCTAAAACCTTAAAGGGAGGTTTGGACTCCCTCTGAAATGTCAGTGTCCCCACACCAACTGCTCTAACAACTCTGTCATCACCGAGTACTACCTCCATACCAGTGCAACTCTCTGAAAGCTCTGAGAAGTACGCACGGACTCCTGTCATGTGTCGTGAAGCCCCACTATCCACATCCCAGATACCCAAAGATGCTCCGCTAATCGAGGGAAAAGCATGCTCCCTCTGAACCTGTGGGGCAGGTGATCCTGCACTAGAGGACTCACACGTAGTGAACCCAAACTCCCGGTCAAAACAATCTGCAAAGTCCTCAACCTCTGCAAAAGTTGTCACGCTCTGGTTCTTCCCCTTCTTCTTCTTCTTCTCTAGACACACAACTGCATAGTGTCCCGTCTTTTGACAATTCCAACACTTCACCTTGGAATAGTCCTTTTGTGTGTTACACTGTTTACCTTTACCTTTGCCTTTGCCCCCACCATTTCTTGTGGAAGCCTGCTTCTTCCCTTTGCCTTTCTTGCCTCCTGCCAACAGTACTACATCCTCATCCTGCTCAACTGGCTTGGCTGCCCCAAGCTGACCTTTCCTGATCTCTGTCTGAATGCTATCATCCCAAAACCTCTCCCATGTGGGAAGGGCTTCACGTGCACAAACCCCATCAGCAAAGTTCATCCATGAACGGGGGAGGCCATTCACTGCAATCTGCACCAACTCTGTGGGTGGAATGACCTCTCCAACTGCTGCCAACTCATCTCTCACATTAGTAATCTTTGTGAGATATCCAACTGCACTATCATTACCCATCTTAATGGTCTTCAGCTTCTCCTTCAGGACCATTTTACGGTTCTCATTGGTACTCTGGTAGAGATTGGACAATGTTGTACACATCTCATGGGCATTTCTCTTTCCTCTCACATGAAGAATGCAATGGTCTTTGACTCCGTCTAGAATCAGTCTCTTACCCTTGTTGTTCTTTTTATTATAATCAGCCAACTGAGTAGCATCAGTAGGTACAACAACAGGGTTCTGTGTGGTATGTACCATGATGTCCCAGACTTCTGCCTCCTCAAAGATACTCTGCATTCTCTCCTTCCAAACGTTGTAATTGTTATGCCCATCCAACCTATCCTCCACCCTCAATCCCAATGACATCCTATTGTCCTAAAACTGAAAAATAGCACTATTATAGTAAAGATAAAACTGTTGTTTGTGAAAAATCAGCTTGCTGGAATTTTCTGAGTGAAAAATCAGCACACTGTAATTTTCCTCCTTGCTGTCCCAAACTGCACTTTAGCACTCAAGCTCTGATACCATGTAAAAATTTCTCATTTCCCACCCCAGTTTTCAGTTTCACCTTATTTCTCCAAAATAGTTAAATGCCCTTTCCCATATCTATACATTCAACAACTGAAAAATAAATTTCACTGAAAACACAAATTCTGGAAATATTACAAAACGCTGGAAAATGCAGAAATAAAAAAATCAGCACATACAAACAGCGATTCAACACATTTAAACACAGTAATTTTTTTGACAAGGTGACCCTGGAAAAACCCCCTACAACTCTTGGGGAAAACCAGTTCGAAAGCTCCTCCTTATTTCTGGAAAATGCTTTTTACAGTGAGAAATATTCAGCAAAAAAATCAGCAAGCAAACTTTTACAACTTATCTCGTTTTCCATGCCTCACAGCCAACTGGAAAAGCTTGCAAACAGCAAAACAGAACGGCAATAAATGTTGTACAGCCTCCTTGATTTTTGGGCCCAAATTTCAGCCTTAAATGCTACTGTACGGATTGCCTAGAAAAGCGTGCAAGCTGCCATAAATACATTGTCCGGATTTCCTCGATTTCTGTGCAAATAAAAACAGCAGTACAGTTTTGCCTAGAAATGCGTGCCAAGGTACAACCACTTGTACAGATTTATATTCCTTGATTTCTGTGCACTTGCTGTACGGATTTCTAGAAAATCGTGCCCAATATCTGCCTTTCACTGTGTGCTAACTCAGCTGTATAGATTTGCTAAAATGCTGCCTTGGAATGTGTGCCAAGTTGCTGCCTCCTCCTCCCTGTCCAGAAATCTCCCTTGCTCTCTTGCTCTCCTTCTCTCAATCTGCTCATGAAAGAATGAATGACCTTTTCCTCCTTTTCCTCCTTTCCCTCCTTTAATCTAACCCTAAGTGACTTTTGAAGAACCCCTAAATCCAATGGCTGAAATAGATTGAGATCTAAAGCTGAGATTAAATGCTCATTTAAATCTCACTTTCTATTTTTTAATTCACCCCACTTTAATAAAGACCCACTTAGTCATTTATTTCCAAAGTCACTTTTCCTTTCTAATTTTACATTGACTTTATTAAAGTCACTTTAAAATTAGACTTTAGTAACTTTATCACTTAAAGTCACTTTTAAATTAGATTTAACTTTATAAAAATTATAAAGTTCCTTTAGGAGAAAAATTAAATTCTTTTGGACACTTTTCCCTAGGCCAAAGATCAAAGCCTTAGGGAACCACCTGTCCTCCGGTACCAAATTTCAACAATTAGACCCATAGTTCTTTATGCCTCTGGAGTCTCAAGACCGAGCTTGATGCAAATAGATTGATCTAGCCCGAAGAGAGCCCTAAACCTGCTTCTAAAATGCATCATCTGTTGTAAGCAGACAATTCCACAACCCATTATTCAAGGAGAGTTTGGTGTCTACCAATTTTGCCTTGAGATCATTTTCCGTTTGGTCCCTTTTCTTCATAAAGTATAGTCTTTCAGAGACTCGAACATTGGGAGAGAGAGGTATACCTATCTTTATCTTTGCTCATCATAGGCTCTTGCCCCAAAACCCCCCTCCTTAAGATAAGCTCAAGATTTGGTTCTCAGAGGCTTCCCTACTTCTCCAATTGTTCGCTATCTCCCCATACCGCCTTCCCCCATTCAATTTGTCCCTTAATGCATCGAGTCATCTCTTGTTGACTCAATAGGCACCGAACCAGTCCATTAGAGAGGATACCTACAAATTATACATTCAAGGTCACTTGGACCTCACCTCCAACGACCTTGGGCTCAAAGATGTCCTTCTACCTAGAGCACTCTTTGGTGTTGTAGGATGGCATCATAGTCCACCCCTTTACACACACCCACATTGGATGCATTTGCTTAAGATCCCACTAAGGATAGTTATGTGTTGGTTCTCGTAGACTTTGCATGGAGACCTATCACCATATACCACAACAGGATAGGATCTACTAACTATGTCACCTATAGTAGCCAGAAACAAAGACAGACGTCATTTTTAGGTGTCCCTTATATTAAGAGATCTGAGGACACTATCACCGTCTATATTTAGATTTGAGAGGCTCCCTCTCTACCTTCTTCAAATACCAGGACCAGCAATGCTTAACACTCTTCATCAGGGAGACTTTCAGCGACATATCTCAGCACCTAAAAACCATGCCCCATGCTGGATGACCAAGATAATCACCTCATATTTTCATGTGGATTCGCCAAACCAGGGCCACAAGCGACAAGTAGAGGTTCAGAATGTTCAAACAATAGAAGGGTGAGATCTCGGATCTATTCTCAATCGTCCCCTCAAGGAGATCGATAAATACCATCAAGACCAGTTTGACAATGTTGAACCATACATCACTTTATAAGTTCTCGGGACATCAAAGGAACCAAATCTAGACAACTCTAGAGCAGGGCGCGCCCCTAACACGTTTGACTACCTCCCAATCCCATAGGAGCGACCAAAGACCTATTCAAATTTTCTTATTTTCAACCACGAATGCTAGGAGTATCCCTCACTTATACACCCCCCTAGGATCATACGATCATATCCACTACTAGCCCAAGCAGACTTTGACAGCAAACTTGTACCCAGTTCACCTCCCTTGCTATCGATCATTGGACTCAGGAGACCCTGAAATCTCTAGCTACATTGCCAAACTTTACCATCTCACTCACTAATTTTTAGCAAGCCATTATTATTTTGTATCGTGTCGCGGACTATTGAGTATTTTTATTATACCATGGTCCCTTATATACGTGTCACAAGAACATTACCACTGGTTTCTTTCTCTCTATATGTTATTTTTAGCATTTTTTTAGGAGATATGCTTGCACTCCCACATTGTAGTCACACTAACTGTACTCTTCTTCAGCCCCATTGACCTACTTTTGTGGCCATCAGTTGGACATTAATAAATTTACTTGATGGACAAATCTAATAGCATTTTGTTGGAAAATTTGTTGTTTCTTTACCAAATTCCAAGGATTGCAAAGCTTCTAGCATGAATGATAATTTCTTTAAGGTTAAAAGTTGAAACTCCTCTCGAGGCTAATCCTTGTTTACCTAAAAGTCGAATATTAAAAATTACCACAATAAAGAAGGATGTTATTCATGCCTATGTGATCAAACTTTGAAACTTGTACTTTTGATCAAAGAACGTGCTATGGCAAGCTACTTGGCATCACAAGTGGCTAGCGAGGTACACTAAAGCTTGCTTGGTTTCGCTGATTGAACCAATAGCATAAATACTCTCCCTATTGGATGTTTAAAAGCTTCCATTGTATAAGGAGCTAACTTCAAAGATAAATTACTTTCTATTTGGATGAGGAAGGCTTGTTTGAAAGAGTTTTAGTCAATAAACATGGCAAAGAAAATGACAACCATTTAACTTTTTTTGCGCATGATTTTCCTCTCAACATTAGGAACAACAACAACAAGGATATGTTATGATGATTATGAACCTAATTCGAGTATATTAGGGGTCTCGTGTATAAGTAAATAGTAGGTCAGAGTCGTGATGGGCCTAAATGAATAATGAGTGAAAACAAGTACATATAGAGGTTAAAACGGTCATTATTATATAGAGAGTCATGCGATCATTATATAAAAATGTATGGTTACTTGGGAATTATAATGCCTTGTCGTGTATAGCAACATAAAAATATCCTTGGAGATGTGCTCCATGACCACATTATGTATATTTCAGGTTTATAATGTTGTTTTGGAATATTTGGTTCTTAAGAGATGTATGAAAAAACCTGTGGATGGACTATTGAATGTAAGTTACTCTGAATATTGAGATCATCTACTTCAATGATACATCTCTTCTAATCAATGATCTTCAGATAATAACACTTCTAATATTTTACAAACTTCTAAAAGAGCCACAAATTAATTTCTGAAGCATTTAAACAATGTTGAAAAGTGTCTTGGAAAATGACTTAATGAGGCTAGAGTGTAAAAATTGCCTCAGATTTGGCAACAAATTGTTAAAAACTTTGCAGCAAAAATGCTTCAAAATGAGGGCTTTTCTTTTCCTTTTTGGCATTATATTTGATGCCCATGAGTTTCTCCATCTGCCTGCAAGTTGGTCCTACCAAGTTCCAAATAATCCATGATTTACTCACGGATCAGGATCTAGCATGCAAGTATTCACAGATTTGACACACTGCAGGTGAGGTTGACTTTTCAACAGAGTCTCAATCATGGGCCAAATAAGAACTCAACTTCACAATAGGGCCAAATAGAGCTTGACTTAGGAGTGCTCACAGAACTCAACAATTTTTTCAACCATGGTTTAAAACCAAAAGGCATATGGTTCAAAAAAAAGAAAAGCAAATTAAAAGGGTATATTCATGCATTCATAATAATTTTCTGTAGCCAGGGAAGTGGAATATGTCTTATCTGAGCTCTGCGGTCACACGCACCTTTTGCAATAACACTAGATCTTAATTCGTTAAGCAATGGCGTCCCACTAAGGGGGCCCTCCCCCTGCTCCCTTTGTAGCTAAAGATGAAGTAGCGGCTTTTGAATCTTTGATTGTAGTCATAACGAACCAACCAAAACCCAAGAGCGCGCAATCAAAATTTGTGAAGAGGGTCGATGCAATTCCCTTAGTCGCACTCCTCAATGGTGTGATCATAACAACCCTAGCTTTCTCACAGAGAGCCCTTGTCGACAAGTTTACCGGAATGTGGCCTTCCCCTCGCTCAATGGAATCCTTGATTGATTAATCATGGAGGTCAAAGATGAAAGGAGATATTCGGTTCTACCCCTGCAATAATGGATTCTTAGCTTTTCTTTTTCAATTTAAGGAGGATAGGGATGTAATTTTTTGGAACAACCCATATTTCTTTGGTTCTAGGGTTATGTATTTGAATCAGTGGTCTCCGAACCTCAATCCTGATGAAGATATCCCAACTGCAATCTCGATTTGGGTAAAACTCCCCTGTCTCCCTCTTTCTCTTTGGAGTGATGATTGCCTCGGGGCAATAGGGAACAGGGTTGGGAAGTATCTAGATCAAGTCGAACTGAAGGGGTCGCAGTTTGCGTGTGCTAAAATCTGTGTCGAAGTAGACCTGGAAAAAGGGTTGCCTTCTGAGATCAACTTAACCCTAGGGAGTTGGACTCACTGTCAAACCCTAGAGAAAATTGGCATGTTCAAAGGCGAGGGAACAACAAAGGTGGACCTAATGGGACCCATCAACAACAAGCGCAAAACACCAATGGAGCTTCATCTTCCAACTCTTTCAATGCCCTGCAGAATCACCAGAATAATAATCAAGATGCCATCCCACAAAATCAAGGTACCCAAAACACTGAAACAAATAAGGAAGTGCAGGAGGAAGGGGAAATTAATGAGGAAGAAGAAAATTTAGAAGAACAATCAAGTCCTTTAACAGAGCCAATCCCAGTTGCTCCCCAATCTTTTCAGCCAAGAATCGAATCTTCCTCTTCCAAATCTAGACATGTTGATGGTGATGCTCTCCCTACAGGATTCATAACCAGAAATATGGCACAAACCCTAGTTTGGGCTGACAAAGGTAGTAGGCACGAGACAGAAAGTAATAAAAAGTAACAAGGTCCTCTTGCAGAAGGTAGTTCGAGAAAGGGAAGCAGAAAATAATAAAAAGACGGGAAATCAACAAGTGCTTCCAGACTTTCTTAAATCAAAAGGTAGGCTCAGAAATTCCGAAAAAAATTGGAGACTCCTCTCAAATCCCTTTTCTTGATGATCATTTTTTCTTGGAATATAAGAGGTCTGGGTCTCACAATTAAAAGACAGGCGATTCGGGATTTAGTCAAACAAGAAAAACCTTGGATCCTCTTGTTGCAGGAAACAAAGATGGAAGAGAAAGAGGTATATAAGGTGGCGCATATGTTTTGGAAGGGTAGAGGTGGAGTTGTTCAAGATGCACGAGGTGCATCTAAAGGAATCGACACATTTTGGTCAAAACAACATTCTCAACTAATTGACAACATAAAATCACAATTTTGGATCACGACCATCATTGAAAGGAAAGATTCTAAAGAACAAATTCCTATCATCAATGTTTACGGACCTATGTTGTATAGGAAAAAAATTATTTCAGGAATTCGCTTAATTTTATCAAGGTTAGGGACGGATTTTCAAATTGCATTTTGGGTGGTGATTTGAATACAATTCTTAAGTCAAAGGAGAAACAAGGTGGATCCCTGGTCAAAGATCCTTTTTGCGAAAGAATGGAGGGTCTTATTAATGGTTGGGGTTTGGTGGATATCCCTTCAAAAATTGGGAAATTTACACGGACAAATAGAAAAACTAGTGAAAGATTCATTGCAGCTTGTCTTGACTCTTGACAGGTTCCTTTTACATAGTAGTTGGATTCTGAACAGCTTGGATTGCTCCACATCAATTTTGGCACAAGGTGAGTCGGATCACCGACCGGTCTCTTTATCTATTAAACAAATAGAAGACTTGGGTCTTGTCCCCTTTAGATATAATCTGACCCGATTGTCTAAAGGAGTAATCGATTTGATTAAGAATGCTTGGTTATCCCCAGTGACTAGATCTTCATTCTTCATTTAGGAATCCAAATTAAAAGTCGTGAAGCACGCGTTGAGACTCTAGCTCAAGACTAAGTACGTGCCTCCTGTACAAAAGCGTAAAGATCTAATATTGCATTTAGTTTAGCATCAAAACATGATGGAAGATAATCCAATAGAGTCTTGGCACCTTGAGAAAGAGCGAGATCTAACCAGGGAAATATATGAAAGAGACTTGGTGTCTCAAATCTGAAAGCTTATGGCTTCGAGCCAGTGATCGAAATACTTCCTCTTTCCATAATCAATCCAAAGTGTGGGAGCTCAGAAACAGAGTAAAGGAGATTATTCTAGAAAGCAAGCTGAGAATCTCCTCATTTGAGGAGATCGGGGTGGAAGCATTGAGGCTGACTTGAATCTAGTGCAGTGTTTCATTCAATGTGATCCTGCAGTAGTAATCGACTCTTCTAACAGAGCTTTGGTCAGAGAAATAAGTGAAGACCACAGTATTCAAAATCAGTTGATTCAAACCATAAACCGATCAAACCAGTCGATTCATTAGCACAGGCCACTGAACCAGTTGAAAAACCGAGTTATCTAAGCGGACCCCCCGATTTTTTGGTCTAACCAAAAATATCCGATGGTTTTCCCATAAACTAGCAAATTTCATCATAAAAAGGCCAATTTATTGCCAGACTGATCATGGACCCCACATAATGTGGTTTTGAGGGAAACTTAGGGTTGTTTCCCTCTAAAAACAGAGGCTCCAAGAAAAGCATGACTCCCCTCTCATTTGCCTCACACATCTCAACCCTAGCAACTTTCACAATCAATGGTAATGTTAAATTCTTAAAAAATGACATTTTTCTTTATCTTTCATTTTCATCCTTTTACTTAAATTTTAACATTACCATGAAATGGCTCAGGAGGTTTCAGAGTGGTTTCGACCTCATTGGATTTCATTTGGAGAAACTAGAATTTTAGATTTCACTCAAATTTTAGTAGACTTAATGGTTTTCAGGATTTCATGGTTTGGGGGTTTGCAATGTTTCCATTTCATTCTGTCATGCGTGAGGGTATGAGATTGGCATTTGATCAAAAGCATGAAGCCCTTTAAGTACTTTGATGTTCGTGGCATTGATTGTTGAACTTTGTTGATGTTGGTGGTATTGATTGTTGAACTCCTCTACCATGGCCTTATGAGATTGGCATTTGATAAAGAGCATGAAGCCCTTTAAGTACTTTGATGTTGGTGGCATTGATTGCTGAACTTTGATGTTGGTGGTATTGACTGTTATACTCTTCTACCATAGTCTTAACAAAAATGTACCCTTCACTCAAAGGAAAATAATTAGTTAGGAATGCTAAGTTTTTTCTACCACATTATAAGGTTGAGGAGATGAACCCTTCACTCAAACCAAAATCATTGGTTAGGTATGTTAAACTTTTTCAATTTCTATCATATTACAAGGTTGAGCTAGATGATGTTTATGTATCTCTTGTTGATGATCCCATTTCTAGTAGTGTTGAATCAATGATGAGTTTCATGAGTGATCATGTTGATCAATGATTTGTAGTTTTGATGTCTAGTTTTGTTGTAGTTTTGATGTCTATTTTCGCTAGTACTACTACCACTAGTACTGAGGTTGCGGAGGAGTCTTTGAACAGATTATTTATGTAGCTCATATTGATGATCCTGTGTCTAGTTGTGGTGACAAGTTTGATCATGAATAGGAGTGATCATGTTGATCATTGATCTGTATACTTGTATTAGGCCAGTGGCCCCACACCTTTTAGCATTGTTTTTGAACTCTAAAAGCCATTTAGAGACTCATTGATTATGTATTTTGTTGTTGATATGTATTGCACACAGTGCCATTTTGATATATTCACCTCTATGTGGTATATAGATGAGCAAACCTTGCATATTTTGTCTCTATTGGTTTGGAATCATGGTTTTAACTCTTAAAAATTGTTTTCCATTAAAAAATAATTATTTCATGTATTTTCTTAAAGACTGGTTCATTGAGATCTGACCAATCTCGGTTTGACCGATTGCGATTTGAAACCCAGTTTGATAGGTGGATCGGTCCGATCACCGGTTCCGGTTTTGAATACTATGGTGAAGATGAAGTGTTCGAAGCTATTTGGAGCTTGGATCTCGACAAGGCCCCTGGCACGAACAAAATCACCATCAACTTCTTCAGAGAGTTTCGGTTCCTGATCAAGAAGGACCTTCTTCGGATGATAAATTATTCCAAATCGAAAGAACAATTGGGAGGCGCTACTAATTCTCCCTTTTTAGCCCTCATCCCCAAAGATACAAATCCTATCAATTTTTCCAGAATTCATCCAATTTCTCTTTGCAATGTTGCTTATTAAATCCTTACAAAAATCATAGCATCTCGACTAAAGAAACTGTTCCCTGATTTCATCTCTAAGAATCAAGGCAAATTCATGCAGCATCGTCAAATTATTGATAATATAATTCTCGTCCAAGAGGCAATCCACTCTAGTAAGGAAGTAGGGGAAAGAGGAATGGTGATAAAATTAGATATGGCAAACACCTTTTGATCGTGTAAGGCACTCCTTTCTCTTCTTAATGCTAGAAAAATTGGGCTTCTCCAAAGATTTTATCAATTGGATTAAAACATGTATTAGCTCCCCCTGGATAGCTCCTTTGGTGAATGGTCAACCCACTCTCTTTTTCAAAGCATCGAGAGGTCTTCGTCAAGGGTGCCCTCTGTCTCCTCTTCTGTATATTATCATGGTTGAAAGTTTAGGTCGAAATAAGGAACAAGCTAAGCAGGATGGAAGGCTAATGGGATTAAGTATAGCTTGCAATGTCAAGGAAGTAAATCACTCGCAATTTGTCGATGATACTCTTTCGTTGGGAGGGGCTTCCCAGTTAATTGCAAGTTGATTTTAGAAAATTTTGGATAGTTTCTTCTATCTAGTGGATTGGTCAATAAAAGGAAATACCAAACCAATGGCTAGAATTGTGATGAGATAACATTGTCATTTCCCTGCAAGCTCAGAATGAAAAGCCTTCAAATATCTTGATATTCCTATTTCCTTAGGGGCAACCAATGTTGAAGATTGGGAAGAATTCATCCAAAAAATGAAGAAGCGCATTCAATCTTAGGGGTGCAATGATTAACAATGGCAAGTAAAGTGGTATTAATTAAGTTTGTCTTGACCTCTCTCTCGGTTTATTTGGGATCTGACCTATTAGCTCTAAAAGCCATTCTTCTTCAACTTAGCAAGCTAATGAGGAAATTCCTCTGGCAAGGTGGTAAGAACAATGATCATCGTTTCCATCTTATCAATTGGAAAAAGGTTTGATTACCTAAAGCTCTTGGAGGTCTTGCAATCAAAGGTCCAGCGTTAATGAATATTGCTTTGGGAGCTAGAATTGTCTAGAGGCTCTTCTCAAAATCCAAAGAATGGTGGAAGCACGCTTTTTTGAGAAAGTATTTCCACAAGAACAGAATTTTGAGGCCCGAGCAGGAAGTGTGGCGAGAACCTGCAAGAGACTCCAATCCCTCTTTCAAATTTCTAATTTGTCACTGATAAAATCAACTCCTCTTCAATCACCTTCACTGTTCTTCAAATCTTCAATCTTAACTGGTTTCAACATCTTACAGATCTTTGTTTTTCTATAGCTCTCTATTCTGCTACAGCTCTCTGTTGTCCTTCTACTCTCCAAAGTTCAAACAACACTCTTCATTCAATCTCTCCTTACAACACTCACACTCACTGTCACACTACTCAAATTTGTTTGACCATGTATTTATTGATTTCTTTCGTTCTCCTTTCCAACCTTTACAATGGTTTGGCACCCATGGTTTAAATCGACCCATGGTATTGTATCTTGACTATAGCATGTATTCTCCTCTCCCTTGTACAAAATTACAAAGAGCTTTATTCAAAATATTTATGATAGAACAGATTAGATGATTTTTTAAATATACAAAGATACTAAACACTTGCCAACAAAACTCTTCGTTCGAAGCATGAACTGATAAGACTTGCCTCTTTTAAAACATGCATCTTTGTTGTCTTGTTAATAGTTTCCACGAAACTCAATCAACTATGTTGCAACCTTATTGATATTTGGTGTTTCTATCTGTAACACCTCATTCCAAGGATTGTCGTGTTGAGATCTATGTTAGTGTCTATATGAAACCGGATTCATTCCTTAGCCCTCACGTGTCCCAAATCGGGCAAATCAGACATGATTCGATGGGACACGTGTCCTATGGATCATGTTCGAGTGCGTCCCATCAGAACGTGTCCCGCTTTTTTGACCTCCGCGCAACCATAAAAGGTCGCTTTGGGCCATTTTAACATCACAATAGTCATTTTCTCTTGTTGTGGGTGTGGCGAAGAGCAAAGGGCGTGGGAGCATTTTGGAGGTTACTCAAGCAACAAATAAGTGCATTTTGTCTTTATTTTTTTTTGCATTTTTATTACAACAGTTTGCATGTGCATTTTTTTTACAAATTTATGCGTTTTTTCTTTATTTTTTTACAATATTCATGGCTCAATCAAGGGCAACAGGGAAGGGGCAAAGGAAGGGGAAGAAAGCCCCCATTAGGGATGCCCCTCCTCTTCCAATTTCATCAAAGTCTGCAAGTGTTCCCTCTATTGGAAGAGGGGCTACAACAGCAATTTCAAATGTTTAGGGAAGATAGCAACTTCAAATGTTGAGGGAAGACAGCAACTTTAAATGTTGAGGGAAGACAACAGCCTCAAGATAACAAATATCCCTTGTGGAAATATGTCACAAGAGAGCAAGGGCCAGGCAGCAAGATGAAGGGAGGAGGCAATGTTGCTTGGAAATGCAACTATTGCAACAATCATTTCATGAGCACATATTACCTTGTGAAAGCTCAATTGTTGGCTTTACCAAGTTATGGAATTGCATCATGTACGCAAGTGTCTTTAGCTAAGAGGAAAGAAATGGAAAAAGAGGCCAACATTGGTATGGCAAAGGTGGTTGCAACATCTAAAAAAACAAGAATGATGATCCCCTTCCATTCTTGAGGAAAAGCAGCAACAAATTTCCATTCGAGAGTTCTGGTGGGGGACAAGTAGCAAAAACAAAGGCAATGGCACTTGGTCCAATGGGCAAGAACGGGAAGAGCTCGATCTCACCATTGCATTTTCTTTCTATCAAAACTTCATTTCCTTTAATGTTGCACACTCACCTTTATATATTAAGATGTGTCGAGCTCTAACTCAAAGGGCTCCATCAAGGTATGTGCCTCGTGGGTCAGAGAAGCTTAAAACCACATTGTTGACGAAGGCAAAAAAAGAGGTGGGCAAAATGCTTGAGCCTATTAAATCAACATGGCCAACATCTGGGGTTAGCATTGTTTCTAGTGGATGGATAGATCCAGCACGACACCCACTCGTCAACTTCATGGTGTCTTCCTTGAATGGTCTAGTTTTCTTGAAATCAGTGGACAATATTTGGGTGAGTTGTTTATTAAAGTTATTGAAGATGCAGGTGTTGATTCTTGTGTGCAAATCATTACAAATAATGCACCTGTTTGCAAGGATGTTGTCATGATTGTGGAAGCTAAATATCCACAAGTATTTTGGAGACATTGCATTGTCCATTCTTTGAATTTAGCACTTAAATCTATCACTTCTGATGTGCTTTGGATTGGAAGCATTATTGAGGATGCACGGCATATCTGAAACTTTGTACAAAATCATACAAATGCCCTCACTATCTACAAGGAGTACACCAATCCATCATTGTTGAAGGTTGTGGATACATGGTTTGCCTCTTCATTCATCATGTTGAAGAGGTTGAGGGAGGTCAAGACCGCTCTTGGAGCCATGGTTATTTCATAGTTCTGGTCTTTTTGGAGAAAGATAGATCAAGCAGCCTCAAAAAGAGTGAAGGACACAATGTTAGATGATGCTTGGTGGGAGAGAGTAGATCTACTTATTTAGGTCATGGACCCTATAATTTCTTTGCTTCGATTTGCAAATACAGAACAACCCATCCTAGGAGAGGTTTATGAGGGATGGGATTCCATGATTGAATCTGTGAGGGGCGTTATTTTACAGAGTGAGTGTCCTGAGTATGAGACATCATCAGAGGCATTCTTCACCACCATACAAGATATTATTGTCAGCATAAGGGACAAGAATTGCACACCTTTACATTGTTTGGCTCACCCATTGAACCCAAAATACTACATCCATGAGTGGTTGAATGGTGGACCTTCCCGCATACTCCCTCCTCACATGGATGGTGAAATTTCACAGGGGAGGAAAGATGCATTGAGGTGGATTTTTCCGGATAAAGCATCCCTTGATGAGGTGGAGGATGCCTCTACAGAGTTTTCCACTGGCATTTGAGGATATGATGTGATTAGAGACAGGGGGGCTAAGAAGCCCTATTCTCGGTGGGAAACTCATGGGGCAACAAGCCCTCCTCTACAACGGTTAGCCATGAGGCTCCTCTCTCAAGTGACTTCATCCTCTTGTTGCGAGAGGAATGAGTAGTCCAAGGCAAAGAGAATGGTGTATGTGCACACCAACCTTCGTCTTATTTACAGGCAAAGGGATGAGTAGTTGAAAGGAAAAACAAAGATGTGGGATGTCTTTCCTGATGATATGGGTTTGGACAGCGTTGTTGAGTTGGCATTGGCCAACTTAGATCTTAATGAACCAATGCTAGAGCTTGTCGCTTTTGATGATGGTGATACTGTAGAGGGGTCATACTCCACACCAGCAAGATGCAGAGATGACATTGGATGCAGAGGAGGAGGATGCAGTAGAGGAGAGCAGTGGTGACCATGATGATGAGTACAATGATGCTGATTTTGATGATGAGGATTGATGACTCATGAGCTACCTACTGCCTTGAGGCTTGTAGTTGTTTTGTATTTTCCATTTTTATTTGCCATTGGCATTGCTACGACCTATGTAACACATTTTGATTTTGATGACTTAATGAGAAAACTACAGTATCTTTTTTTCTCCTATTGGATCATTGATGAATATGTATTATGTCACAATTGTATTTGTATGCATAATGTTACTTTGTAAAACTTACATATAGATGAAGATCTATGTTTGAATCAATGAATTTGGATCATGAATGAGAATTTGTGTAAGAAATATCTATTTTTAAATATATATATATATATATAACGTGTCATGTTCCAAGGGGTCAACATGTTCATGTCAACGGTCGAATCCTTGTGTCCTTTGTGTCCCATGTCCCCGTGTCAAGTGACTTAGTCAGTGTCTATATGTACAAATTTTGGACTGTTATTTGTTGATGAATGGGCTCTTACTCTTCATGAAGCCCGGAGACTCTATTTTATAATGACTATGACGAATTCCTTGAAAGGCATCTTGCTACATGTAACTTTTTATCCTTTAATAGAAAGTTACGATTTTTTCTTCGGACAAACAAAAACAAAACAAAACAAAACAAAAAAAAAACACCTCATTCAAAGAACACCGTGAATAGTTACTTTTGTTGAAAAATGTAACTAGGTTCGTTCTTCATAATGACGTGTAATTATGATTTTATGTAATTGACGTAAAGAAGAAAATAAAATTATTTTTGTAATGCTTGAATCATGGGTTTCATGATCAAGGAATTTCATTTTTACAATTAAAACTACCATTGAGAGCTTTTAGGGTTGATCATCATGTCATAAAGTCTATTAAGTCAATGTCAAAGATTGAAGACCCATTTGGGCATGTAAGTCATTGTAAGAGAAAAATTTGTTAGCCCTCCAAAGACCTTGTCACAAGCTCCCCTTGAAGTCGGCCTAAGGGTAAATCTAGAAAGGCATGCCAGCCTTGTGTCACAAGGAAAAGTCGGATTATTCTTGATGGACAGACCACTGTATATAGCCCAGCTCAGCCTCACCTAGGAAAGAACTCAGTCAAGCATCCAAGACAAGAAATGGAGCACGAAATCACAAGAAGAGCAGCCTCATAACCAGTGAGAAGGAGGAGAATAAGAACAAAGATCTTTGGCACTGTTTTTGGGTTAATCTCCTCGCGCATGTGGTAGGAAGGTCTCCAATCCACCACCCTTGCTAGCCGAGATCACCAAGAGAAGTCTTCAAGTAAAGCGAAGGAGGAAAGCATACTAAACTCTCTCCATCATCTCACACGTGCAGAATTGCAGAGGTACAGATTGCAGATCTGTGGAAAGGGA
>APFE030834415.1:3079-22968 GCA_000404065.3 Pinus taeda
TCAACCCCACCCTAGAAGATCAAAAGTATCTCTCTATTTTAACTAGCTCAAAGAAGAAAATTAATACAGCAAAGATTAGAACGAATTCTCATGAGCTCCATAGTGAAACAAGTCATTGGGCAGTTCCTAAAACGCCATGGATGGAAAGGATTTGCCATATATGTAAGAATAAGAACATCGAGGATGAAAACCACTTCCTCTTAGAGTGCCCCGCGTACAACCACATTAGATCACAGTTTCACAATCTTTGTTACAATAATGACCTTCCTAGCCTTTTACAATGTCAAAATTATAGTGAGCTTGGGAGGCTTCTCTCTAAGCTTTTTGAGCATAGGAATAAAATCTTAAATCAAAATAAATAATTTGTTTCTTTAGGTCCGACAGACCAATGTTTGGTCTCGGTGGACGTTAACCATCATCATCATCATCATTATACTCTCCATTATTACTAATATTAATACTACTAACGTTATTATTATTAACATTGTTATTATTATTATTATCGTCAATACCATAGGAGGGCCAACCTACCACCTAGCCAAATTCCTTGCCTTGAAGCTTAAACCCCTTGTTGGCCTTACTAAGTCTTTTGTCAAATACTCTTTTGCGTTGGTTGATGAGTTAAAGGGCATGAAGTTTGACCTTGAGGATATGCTTGTTAGTTTTTATGTACTCTCCCTTTACACTTTCATCCATATTAAGGAGCTATAGAGGTCATCAATCACCTCATTGATCCCGACACTACTTGTTTAGTAGAGATTGTCTTACTTCCACTTTCTTATGCTTTGAAGGAGAATTCAATGAGCAGGCCCACGGGGTTGCCATGGGCTCCCCCCTGTCCCCAATTGTTGCTAATATTTTTATGGAAGACTTTGAATCCAGGGCTTTGGCCTCAGCCCGGCTCCTACCTAAGCTTTGGAAAAGGTTTGTAGATGACACTTGTGTCATCTGGTCTCATGACCAAGAAGAGTTAGATAAGTTTTTTTAGCATCTCAATGATCAATCTTCCTCCACAAAGTTGAATATGGAATAAGAAGTTGATGGTTGCCTTCCTTTCCTTGATGTTCTTATTTCGAAAAAGGATGAGGATTCTTTCTCCCACCATGTGTTTCAGAAAAAAAACTCATACTGAGCATTATCTTCATGCCAACTCTCATCATTTCCCTGCTCAAAAGTTGGGTGTTCTCAACACGCTTACCACTTGGACGTTGAGAATATCTTATGAAAAGAACCTTGAGAAGGAGAAAGCCCGCCTGCTTGATGTTTTTATTAATAATGGATATAGTAGACACCAAGGTTTGAAAGCATTCCTTCACGCTAGCAGAGGTCCCAAGTCTAAGAAAGAAACTAAAGACTGAATCTCAGGGGTGCATCTCCCTTTCATTCAGGGGACCACTCACAAGATCACAAGGTTTCTTAGGAAGCATAATGTTCCCTCTACCTTTAGACCCCTTAACACTATTTGTAAATCCCTTAGATCTGTAAAGGACCCTATTGACCCCAAGGATATGAAAAGTGTTTATGTTATTCCTTGTTCTTGTGGGACCCCCTATGTTGGTGAAACTGGGCGCTCTAGTAATCAGAGTATTCATGAGCATGCAACTGACATCAAACATGGGAGGACCAGGTCTTCAGCCTTGGCTGAACACGCTGAGAAGTCTAAGCATCATATTTGTATTGAGGAGACCCAGATTATTGTCAAGATTGCTCCTTTCCATCATCGTAAGTTTAGGGAAGCCATAGAAATTGAAAGAAATACGAGCAAACTCAATAGGGATGATGACTAGAAGATCAGCAGTTGTTGGATCCCTACTCTTTCCTCTTAGATCCTCCCATCCACCCTCTTGTCTGGTTTTATTCCTTGTCTTCTGCTGGTTTTTCCTTTTTAATATATAATATATATATATATATATATATATAATATATATATATCCCTATTCTATAACAATTTCTATTTAGTTCCTATCAATAATATTCTTTTTTAGGTTTAACGTTTTTAAAATTTTATTATAGGCATTATTTAATTTCTATTTCATTTATTTATTTTTTAAGCCTTATTAATTTATTTCTTTATTTTATCTATTTTTTTCCTATAATAATATTCTTTTTAGGTTTATTTTTTTTAAATTATTTAAACCCCAAATTAGTGGTCATTTATGTTTAACCCTATTTTAGAACTATACTAAGTAAATTAACATATTAATAAACTTTGGTAAATTAAAATATATATATATATATATATATATAAATATTAATAGATCAATAAATGGATTTGATATTTTTTACATACATAAATAAATAAACTTATTTAACTAATTTTTTAACTGTTTTTTTAACTAATTGATTAACTATTTTATTTAACTAATTGATAAACTTTCATTCTTATAATAATTTAAGTTTTTTTTAGAATTCATAGGGTCCCTTAACAACCATTTAGGATAGTTATTTAGTTTTGAATAAAATGACTAAGTCTAACAATTAATTTATTATTTAATATCTTTCCCCTAGTTCTTGGTCTAGTTGGTTGTAACTAAGGTCCAGTCCATTGTAGCGGTTTCATTTGGTCAAAAATAGTTGTTTCTTTCTAGCTGTTTGAATGACTAGTCTCTCTATTTAACTTGTTGCCATGATCTGGTTCTTCAACTTGTCTTGACGATGAACCACACTTGCTGGTTCGAAACGCGTCGACAAATGGATTTTGATGTGATTATTGTCGAAAAACACGTTCATAAAAAATATAAATACAATTAAAATATGAAAAATGAAAATTTAATAATTGTGTCGAGAAGTGCTCTACAATCTCTACAATTTAATTCAGTTCAAATCAGTATAGGGGAGATGTTGTCATGTAACGTTACTTTAAAAAAAATAATAATAATAAATAAATAAAATAAAATAAAATAAATAAATAAATAAATAATGCATTTTAGTATGAGGAAGAAATGTAAAATTTTCACTACTTAATATGGAGATGAGTAAAAAAAAAATTAAATTACTTTTTAGTTCGAGGAGGAAATGCAATTTCTTCACTACTTAATATGGAGATGACAAGAAATAGTATTAGTGAGATTTTTTTCGATGATAATCACATCAGAACGCATTTGTCAATGTGTTTGGTTCATCATGAGGACAAGACGACAGAAGCCTAGATTCTAAAGAAATAGTATTCATCATACAACCTAAATTCTAAAGAAATAATAGTATTGATATTACATGATGTGTAATTCATTTTAAGTTCAGTTTACATGTGATATTTAAAACAAAATTATATTAATAACAAAAAATATTTTATTGTCAACCATAAGTAAAATATTTCAATGTCCATATCAAATAACATAATTTTATATCTACTTTATATAGAGGAAATAGTGTAATTTAAATTGAAAAATTTATTATATTTCCACTTTCCATAATTAGAGATGTGTAATTTATTTTATTTTTAATATGGAGTTGATATATTAGATTTTAAAAATATCAATAACAATTTCAATGTCCATATTAAATAACATAAATTTATATTTACTTTATATAGAGAAAAATGTTGTAATTTAAATTTAAAATTCTCTTATATTTTGTAATGCCTCCTCCCACATTTACCCACTTTCACTGGTTTTCCCGGGTTAAACATGAGCTGAGGGTCACTATGATAAGACTCAACCTCCTAAATGACCTTAAGGAAATGGAGTCGGCAACTTAAGACCTTATTGACTTCCCTCAAGTTCTACAGGACCTCCAGGAGCAACTCAACTGCTCTAGGTGTCCATCCCCAGAGATGACTCTCTTTTTCATTGACCTAGAGCCCCATTCACTCTCTTTCCAAGGCGCGCAAGCGACTATAGCCCTCCAGCTGCACTGATAATCATACCTCCATACAACTATGGACTTTTTTAGTCAGTTCTATGCACCCCAAATTCCGAGCCACTTTTTCATGGCCAAGACTCAGGTTTTTGCCCAAAACACAATGAAACTTCTAGAGATGGCAGATGACATAAAAATAATGCTTGTAAAGAAAAACTGTAACTAGGACTTGACCTGACCTTCCCCAACCGGGACTAGCATTCTGCCAAACACTTGGTAACCATGCAACCTATAGGTCATGAATACAAGTCTAAACATAAGGAGCTAAAAACTTATCTGAGGTTTAACAAGAAGGATCACTACCTTCTCACATTAGTTGTCATAACATCAATTAGGTCTTGCCTTCAATATTCATTAAGTTACAAGTAAAAACATGGAAAGAGTCATGACTAAGAACTGCCAAATAACCATGATTATAACCAACATATAACCAGATAAATAACAAGGAGAGAACAACCATTAAATCCACATAATAACAAGTACATGTACTCATCAAAAGCAAGAGAAACTTAGCTCTCATTAAATGTAGGCAAAAGCCAACTAGGTTTGGGACTTCCACGCACCACCCGAACATAGATTGGTTGAACCAAATATTTCTTTCTGCCAATCACACCTGTGCCATATTCCAAGCATGAATGTGGGATCTCATGGGATAAACCAATCCCAAACAACTAAGGGAATCTAGAGGTTAAACCACCTCCATCCTCACCATACCGTGACCTCACCTAAATCGGTGTTGAGTCACAAAACCAAACCGAGCTTGGATGCCTCAAAATTTCTTCTCTAATACCTTGAGAAATTTTCTTGTCTCCACCCTCAAGCTTTACTGTGTATCACACCATTATCGATCAAGGGATTCCTAGGCCTTTGGGAAATTTCGTGAGATCACCTAACCTGGATCCAAAATCTTCCGGCAATCCAAAGCTCAAACCAAGAAAAGTCTCATCACACCATGGATATTTGGATGGAAGGAAAGACTAAAATCCACTATTGAAACCCTGAAAAATCCATGCCAAATACAACAAATGAACCAAATACTAACATGCACATACTATGCATGTCAAACTAGCTAGGAAACCATACATGTAATATCTTACCTGCAAGTATTCCTGTAGAAGCTGGTTGATCCAACTTTTCCTTGCTTGATCCTTGATTTCCTTGTCCTCCCTTTGCTTTCTTTCTTTCCTTCTCCTCTTGGTGCTCTTCTCCTCTTTGAGACTAATTCCAAAACTACACTGACAAAAGGCCCCTAGCTAATGCTCCAATGTATTTTTATTGATGATGCCTCTAATTTCTTCATCTTTCCATTATTTTCCTTCAATTTCCTCCTCACATGCAGCCTGTGACCTTTCACCTCCCTTTTCTCCTAATTCCCTTTTTTTTCATAATTAAAATGCCAAAATTACCTTTTTTCCTTTTCAAAGCCTTACTATTGCCTTTTTCCAATTTCCCCTTAGCCATAAACACAACAAGTGATGCCCACTAGGATCTTTTTCCCAACATTTAGCTTGGAATAAGTGTCCCTTGACCATGGTTTTATTTTTCCTTTATTAACTTTTATTACATGAACATTTAACCTGGGGTTGTTACATATTTCCACTTTTCATAACTAGGGAGGCATAATTTATTATATTTTTAATATTGATTTGATATATTATATTTTAAAAACATCAATAACAAAAAAAATTAATGAGGATTATGATCCATATTGGTTATCTATGGTATTGATCCATGATTTTAGGAAGAAGCTTGCCTATATAAAGCAAAGAAGATCACTTGGCTAATTCATTCTTGCAAATCGAATATCTTAAGATCTGAAATATTGGATTATTGTTTTAAAAGTTTGATCTATGAAAGAGATAGTTGCGGGGGTCCAAATGGGATAGGTGGGTGGCCACCAACATCCACCTGGATCAGATTATAAACAAAATATTTGTAAACTCCACCTCCCATATTTACCCACTTTCACTAGCTTGTCAGGGTAAACATGAGTGGAGGGCTACTATAACATGACTCAAATCCCTAAGTCAGTTAAGGAAGTGGAATCGACCAACGAAAACTTTATTGGCTTTCCTCAGGAGCTACAAGACCCCCCAGTGTTGATCCACCACTCCAGGTACCCAATCCCCGAACCAACTTGACTTTTTAGTGACCTAGACTCCTGGTCGCTTGCATAACAAGGCAAGCTAGTGAATGTAAGCCTCCAGTCACATGTATGACCCTACCTCCCAGCAACTGCAACCTAAATTAGTCACTTTTATGGTTGCGACCCAGAGGTCTGAGCCACCTTGTAAGGGCTAGGATCCATACCTCTGCCCCCAAATTGATAGAAATTTTAGAAATGATAAATGATATAAGGACAAATCCTTTAAGACAAAACTTAGACAAGGACTTGACCTAACCAGGTCTAACCATGATAATCATTCCGTCAAACACATAATGAACATGAAATCTACAGGACATGAATACATATCTGAACAAAGAGGTCTGAAACTTATCTGAGAATCATCAAGAAGGTCTAATGCCCTCTCACAATAGTTTTCATAACATCTAATAAGTCATGCATTCAGTAACCATTCATTTTCCAAACAAATATGATAAGATCCATGACTAGAATCTGTCATAAAACCATGCTTATAACCAACATATAACGAGATTAATAACAATGATAGAACAACCATCAAATCCACATCATAAAAATTACATTTACTCATTAAATACAAGAAAAACTTAGCTCTTATTAACATATGTGAAATCCAACCAAGTCAGGGACTTCCACGTACACCTGGCGATGAATTAGGCTAAACCAAATCTTGCTTTCATCCATTCCCCCCCATGTCATATTCCAAGCATGAATGTGGGATCTCATGGGATAAACCAATCCATAAACAACCAATGGAATCTAGAGGTTAAACCACCTCCAACATCACCCTAGCATGATCTCACCTAAACCATGCTTATAACCAACATATAACGAGATTAATAACAATGATAGAACAACCATCAAATCCACATCATAAAAATTACATTTACTCATTAAATACAAGAAAAACTTAGCTCTTATTAACATATGTGAAATCCAACCAAGTCAGGGACTTCCACGTACACCTGGCGATGGATTAGGCTAAACCAAATCTTGCTTTCATCCATTCCCCCCCATGTCATATTCCAAGCATGAATGTGGGATCTCATGGGATAAACCAATCCATAAACAACCAATGGAATCTAGAGGTTAAACCACCTCCAACATCACCCTAGCATGATCTCACCTAAACCGGTCCCAAGATCACAAAACCAAACCAAGATTGGATGCCTCATAATTCCTTCACCATCCCTTGAGGAATTTTCTTGTCTCCACCCACTTGTTGAGAGATTCACGGAGAAAATCATCTCCACTCCCAACCCTTGGGATTTTCCTGATACCACCTCACCTAGATCCAAAGTCTTCTGACAATCCAATTCTCAACCAAGAACGAATCCCATCACAACATGACTATCCAGAAATGGCAAGGCAAGGTTGAAACCACTGTCAAACCTGACAAAACCCATGCCAATGACATAAAATGAACCAAATGCACACATGCATGTACCATGCATGCTAAAAATAGCTAGGATATCATTCATGCAACTTTTTATGTACAAGTGTTCCCGTTGAAGCCGCTTGATCCTTTCTTTATTTTGATTTCTTGTCCTTCCTTTTCTTTACCTTGTCCTTCCTTTGCTTGCTTGCTTTATTTCTCCACTTGGTGTTATTTTTCTCTCTAGAACCAATTCCAAAACACAACTGAAAAAAGGCTGACAAAAGCTGTGAACTAATCGTTAGAAGCCTTTTTATCATTGAGGCCTCTATTTTCTTCAATTTCCTCTATTTTTCCTTTAATTTCCTCCTCACATGCAACTTGTGACCTTTCACCTTCCTTTTCTCCTAATTTCCTTTATTTTCATAAATAAAATGTTTGTAATGTTTTTTTTCCTTTTCAAAGCCTTTGCTAATGCCTTTGCCAATTTCCCCTTAGACCTAATAAACAACAAGTGATTCCCACTAGGATACTTTGCCCAAAATTCATCTTGGAATACATGTCCCATGACCTTGGTCTTATTTTTCCTTTATTAATTTTATTACATTAAATTTTAACCCAGGGTCATTACAGAACCCTCCCCCTTAGGGGAACAACGTCCTCAGTGTTTTATGATACCTATGACCAGCAAGACTACTGAAAAGAAAAACATATAGCCCATGGAGCTTTATAACTTATCTCAATGTAGTATTTACAATGAAAAGGTTAATCAAAAGCTAAACCATCATGACAAACAAGACAACATGACAATCATACTGCTTATTGGAGCTTTATAAAACAACTCATTGTGGTATTTACAATAGCAACCATACATAAATATGTACATATACCAAAACTCATTTTCCTCTATCAACAATTAATGAAGGATACATAGCCCACATTTGATCATCCATCTCCCATATAGCTTCATCAGGCCCAAAGTGCTTCCATTGCACTTTAACATACTCAATTGCTCTGTTCCGGTGCATGAGTTGTTTCCACTACAATATGAATTGAGGTTCCCATTTGGATTCTCCTTCTGGCTCCACCTGTAATATAAATCAATCAATCACATGATCAACATATTTTACATATATTTTAAGCAATGAAACATAGAAAACATCATGAACTTTCACTGTCAAAGGCAGTGCAAGTCTGTAGGCCACTGGTCCAATCCTCTCAAGGATCTCGAAAGGCTCGCAATACCGAGGTGTCAACTTGGCACACAACCCAATCCTCAAGGATATATTCTTGGGCTTGATGTCGAAGTACACATCTTCCCCAACCTGGAACTCCTTAAATTCCATATGTTGATCTACATAGCTCTTCTGCCTGTCTTGTGTTGCCTTTAGCTTCTTGATAACTTGCATTTCCTGTTCCATTCTGTGAACATGTCTAGTCCTATAAGTACCCTATTCACTTGATCACCCCAGCTAATGGGAGTATTACAACTTCGCCCTGAGAGTGTTTCAAACAGACTCATCCTCAGTGACTCCTGATACCCATTGTTGTAAGCAAACTCAACCACTAGAAGATACTCCTCCCGCCTCCTCTACTAGTGCATGGAATACATCCTCAACATATCCTCTAGTATCTTGTTGACTCTCTCTAACTGTCCTTCTGTCTGCAAATGATAAGTTGTACTGAAGGCCAAATTTGTACCCAAACCTGGAAACAACTCCTTCTAAAACTTGGAAGTGAACTTGGCATCTCTATCTAACACAATCCTCTTTGGAACATCATGCAATATCATTATCTCCTTGATGAAGACCTGTGTTACCTCACTAGTTGAATAAGTAGTATTCACTGGAATGAAGTGAACTACCTTGCTCAACCTATCAACCACAACCATGATGGAATCATGTTGCTTCGATGTCCTCAAAAAACCTGTTATTAAATCCATGGAAATGACCTCCCATTTCCACTCCGGAATCAAAATAGGTTGTAACAAACCAGCTGGGTGCTTACACTCATATTTCACCTGCTAACAGTCCAGACATCTAGCAACAACCTTTGCCACTTCCTTCTTCAAATTCGGCCAATAGTAGAAATTCTTCACAAATTTCAACATCTTTTGATATCTCAGGTGACATGAATATGGCTTGACATGAAACTCCCTCAAAATGGGCATATTGATCTCACTGTCATCTAACACATATATCATTTCGCTAAATCTCACCAAGCCATCTATTGTTAGATGATAATCCACATCCTTTTCACATGTACCCTGCTATAACCTGTGCTTAAGTTGTTGATACTTGTCATCCTGTTGTTCTGCCTATAATATATGATCCTGTAAATTTGTCCCATAAGATCTCACAACTGCAACATGGATTACTTGCACTCTCCTATTGAGAGAATCCAAAACACTATTCTCCTTTCCTTTAATGTATCTGATCTCATAGTCAAACTCATTGAGGGTAGCCAACCATCTAGCTTTCCTGGCATTCAGATTAGTTTGGTCAAATAGATACCTCAGTCAACTATGGTCACTCATCAAAATAAACCTCCTGACAATAAGATACTACCTCCACATCTTCAAGGCGTGATACTAGCTTCAAACTCAAGATCATGAGTCACATAGTTCTGCTCGTGCTCATTCAATTTCCTTGACTCATAGCAAACCACTTGCCCTTCCTACATCAGGACTCCACCAAATCCTCTCTTGCAAGCATATTGGCACACCACGAACTCTTTATCTAGATTTTCAATATTTAATACTTGATCATTTGTAAGCTCCTTCTTCAACTGCTCAAAACTTGTCGCACATTCCTCTGTCCATTCAAATTTCTTTCCTTTCCTTTGCAATGATGTAATAGGATATGAAATTTGTGAGAAGTTCCTGATGAACCGCTTGTAGTAACCTGCTAGCCCTATGAATGACCTGACCTCATCCACATTCCTAAGAGCGTCCCATTCCATGATAACACTTTGTATTTTCTGAATCCATTGCTATGCCCTCCTTGGAAACCACATGTCCCAAGTAACGTACCTTTTTCCTGAAAGAAGTTGCATTTACTAAGCTTGGCATACAAATGATTCTCTCTTAGAAATATCAATATTGTTGCTAAGTGTTCAACACACTCTTCCTCATTCTTAGAATATATCTATTATGCAGGATTTATGATTGCGGATAGAAATATCTCCCATAGGTTTGGTGGCTAACCTAGAACAACAGAATGAAAAAGGACCCAATATTTTCCTTAAAGTTAGTAGATGAGGGGAAGAAACCTACTTGTAATTTGTCATATGTTTCGCTCCATCATTGGCTTGAATGTTCCAATCCTAGATCCAACTACCAAAATTAGAACTTGCACAACCAGACAAAACAAGCCAAGAAACTACGAGATCTATGTAGCATCATCTATCTACTTTATTCAATAGATCAACATGCTATTGAAATATATGAAATAACGACATCACATATAAAAAAACAAAGAATTATTTGTATTGATATAAATGGAGTGAGTTACAACCATAAATAGGTGTAAATCTTGTAGAAGAGCTCCTCCAAGTTGTTTACTTGTCCTTTCTTTATCACAAAGTGTACCTCCAATCACAAAAGAAGCATCAGGGTAGAATCACTCTCACAATAGAAGCATCAAAGTAGAATCACTCTCCAAAATCCAACCTCTTGCATATGGAATGTTGTAAATATATAGAGGAATGGGGTAAGTTGGGAGTTCTTATCCTTTTACCAATCTTGGGATTGAGATCCACTCTTGATGGGAGGATGATATCTAAGGATAAGGGATGGAAAATCCAGGGTAGGATAGGATAGGATTCAAATTTTTATCTGAGGTAAATGGTTACAATAGATCTTGGAAACTTCTAGAAATGGAGGCTTCAGGATTCTCTCTCTTTTCCATGACTTTCTAGAAGCAACGCAGGTGCAAGGAGAGCAACATGTAGGTGATCAATGCAAACTACAATGGGGAAACCTATAGGTGAACACTGCCCAACAAGAGGTCAGGGTGTGTTGGACCAAAAATTGGTTCAGATGATGCAGTTAGGGCATAAACTCTAGGGAATGAGAGAGTCACACATAGGGCCTTGTGCAATGATGATGTAAAGGGGGAATATGATGTTGATTGATCCCATTAGGAGGCCTATTGGTCGGATGTGAAAAAATAGCCTATAACAAAGTTCCCCCTAAAGCACAAAGTCGGAGATGATGACTGATGACTGAAGTGCTTTACCTTGTGACAAGATGGGATCAAGAACAACTGTTAAGATTGTCTCCTGTTACAATACATTTACATTATGATAGCTATTTTTTTGAGGGAGACATACCCATACTCAACACGTAAGATAACATTACATGTACAATGATCAAAATGCATGTCCATTAATGACTGATGGTGGACCCATGATTGGATGATTGTCAGTCTGATCATATCCATCATACATTGTGATCTTTGTATAATCCTAAAATTACAGCCTGGATGGAGGAAACTAGATCTGGGGTCTTCTATCTCGTTCACACAACCAACCAATGTATGAGTCTAACCATGTGAAGCAATGAGCTGAGGTCGAACATGGTAGACACCATCTGATTTCCAACCAATGATGTAAGTTGTTAACAAACATGAGAGAAACCACTGATGATGTTAATGGCTCTCAAGGTACTACAATACAATTTGTGTGGCGTGAATAAATGAGTTGATGTCTAACACCACACATAATCTTGTAGTTGAAGGCCAATGATGTAAACATGTCATCAAGAGTGATGACACTTTCCATTGATGTTTGCAAGAACCAAGGTACCAATGGGTGGTTTTAAGTCAACTTCCTGGATAATGTGTTGATGTTGACAAGAAGAGACCCGTCATAGGAGGGCCTTGATGTATCCCCCATGAAAAACACAAAACAGGTATGATGATTGAGACCGAATGATGTTGATATGGAATTGGATTAGGAAAGGAAAACATGGAATGAAGGCTTAAGAGTATTGCAATGGATAACAAATAAATGATTTCTCTTGAACACAACAACGACACTGAATGGAGTTGGCAGCATTGACCCAAAACCAAAATGGAGGTTATGTGAAGGTATGATGAACGGAAAGACAAGAAGATTATCCAACCCAGTATCCACAGAGATGAATTGAAAGAGTGTCATGTTCAAGAGCGACTAGATACCATTAACAAATGGAGTACCCTGTTTTCCCAATTTCCCAACCATACTGGTTAGTGCCTCTTTATTTTTTAACAAGCTTGAGGAGGATAACATATGCTTGATCTATAAGTCCATCCTTCAGATGAATCCCTCCAATTATATTTAATGAACCTTGAGAAGGAGTGGCTCGGTCTTGTCATATTTGACAATTCCATCATTGTTTGATGTTTTAAAGAGTCTAGCGAAGGAAAAAGTCGACTTATTTTTCATGTTTAGAGAGTTTTAAAAAGAGGCTAAAAAGAAAACTCTAGATGTTCCTTTTTGTAACGAGTCCCTTAGGTCTAAAAAGGCAGAAAAAAATACCCAAGAGAACCTCTTAACCATGTTCAAATAAGGTTTTCCTTTTTTGTATATACTCTATCTTAGTCTAAAAAAGGGTAAACTTATACTGAGAAGACGTCTTTTCATTTCGGGAGTCTGAAAAGAGATAAAGGAGAACTCCTCCTGGAGGAAGAGTGGTATAAAAGGTAGAAACTGGTTCCGGTCACGATGGAACTACTCAAAACACACAAAGGTTGAGAGGTTGGCTAATACGACCACACACCGCAGCGGTTCCTCAAGAAAGGGTAAAAAACCAAGTGAAAGTGTATGATCAACCAAGCAGATGGTGACGATGGAATGAGAAAACCAAGGGTCACCAGGAAAAAAAAGGCTGATAAAAATGGCCATCACGAGGGATAAAATGGGAATGGTTTCATTTTTATATAAGCTTGAAACATGGGAAACTATGTTTGAAATAAGTTTGCATGCGCCTAGCATAATGACTCAATTCAAGGTACATGCCCCCCAAGCTTCATTTCATGCACCTAAGTAGAATATTGAGTACTAATAGGTAGATGGAATAAAGGTTCATTTATGAGATCAAGTAAAAGACTCGATTGGGAATTTACGAGATCTAATCAAAGACTTGAATTGAAAGGGGATTTGTTTCATTTTTTAACGAGCTTGACACAATAAAAGGAACTCTGTTCTGGAAGCTTGTTTCATTTTTTAAGGAGCTTAACACAAGACAAGCAAGTTTATCCAAGACCTTCTTTCATTTTCTAGGGAGCTTGACACAAGAAAAGGAAATATGTTCCAGGAACCTTGATCATGACTGCTAAGAGGTCATGGCTTCCAAGAGGTTCTCATCGGATGGGAGAACAATGCTCTGGAAAGGATACATATTAAGGGAACCAATGGAAAGTTCAAAATCCAATGTCCCTAGTAAATGATGCACTACATCACCTACTAGATTATCAGTAGGTGCAGGCATGGAATAGGTTGCCACATAATTAATTTGTGGCAGGGAGATATCACTTGCATATAAGAACCATTTAGGGAAGATGGTTGATTGGGAGTCAAATTAGGACCAACGAATGAAAGTTGGTAAATAGTCACGATTTTTCCTCCATGCGGGAATCACATCACATGAAAGAGTGAAGAGACAAGGGTTCCCACAACATAAACATAGTCACGTCCAAGTAGTCAATTAAAATCCAGATGGGCTTGGACTAACATCACATCGATATAGACCATTTTTCCTCCCAAACTAAAAGGCAACTTAGGATGGATCCCTAACGGTTGACTAGTTCCTTTGTTGAAAGCGAACAGATTCTTGGTAACAGGCACAAACTGTAGAGAACCTAAAGCTTGCCAATTATTTGAGGACATAATACTAATAGATGCGCCTTCGTTTATAATTGTGCTAGGTACGACCACATTATAAGCTTGTACTATGATCTGAAAGGGCACGTAAGGAGGAAGATGATATCCTGTCAGTCAAATCCAATCAAAGGAAGTGACCATACTACTTGAAGGGGGTGTCGTGGGAACGGGAGAACTGCCCCCTTGTGCTATGGGAACAGGGGGATTGTCTCCCTGTATCGTGGGAACAAGAGGAATTCCCCCCAGTTCATTGGAATATGAAGGAACACGAAGCACCTGAGCGGTATGAACTTCACTCTCTACAAGAAAGGTACGATCAACTGAAGGTGCAATCAAGTCAACCATTTTCTCAACCAATGGTTGGTCATGAACAAACTCATGGGATTTACATTCAGAGAGAGTGGGATTGATTAGATTCAAATTCTGATTAATCACTTCATCAACCAATGGAGTATTGGGAGAAAGCTTCTGGTAACCAACTGGAAATTGAGGTTGGGAAGTTGTAAGGTTTTCCAACACTTTTGTGGCTTCATCCATATAAGGACAAAGGTGAATAGGATGATTCCCTTCACATAAATTATAGGGAAAATTGACTTTACCCATTTTCCCATGGAACTTATTATCACTAGTTGAGGGTTTGTCACCAACACGATCTATAGAAGCTGACGACAAAGGTCGATGTGAGCATGTGGACCACACTTATAATACCTTGGCAATACCAAGAAAATCTCTAAGAAGGTAGTCACCCTTACATAACATGCAAGATAGTTTAACTTTATGGGGTTGATTGGAAGATTTTTTCATACTATTTGTGTCCATAACAATGGTTGCTTGGTTGCCGTCATGCTTATTTTGCTTCTTTTTCTTCATCCTTTTCTTCTTCTTCTTAGCTTCCTAGTTACTAGAATCAAGAATTTCACCAGGTGAAGAGGAAGAAAGTGATTAAATATAGCTAATTGGAATATGAATTGCTAACAGGATGTGAGATGATGAATTAAACCCTTCATAAAAAAATAGAAATGAAAGTGAAAATGTTCTGCTATGTTGATTTTTAGTGAACGTTCTACCTCATTGGTTGTAATGAAGCTTTATAACTTTATTTCTTTGGCAGTGTTTAGTTCAAATTGATATGGATAAACTTAGTTTCAACTTAATGAGATGTCAATTCCAAGAAACTTGTTTTGCACAACTATCTCGTACAAAGTTCATGAGAATTGTACATGATTGATATAGAGTTGAATGCAATTGTGTTTGTGCCGATGAAGGCATGAGAATATGGAACATAACTTTTAATGTTATCTCTCAAATGAGGTTTGGTTTTAACCAAAGACTTCTTTCTCTTGCAGAGAAAAATGGAGTTGGTATGATCTATAATTTGTAATTTAGTATTAAATTAATATTTATGAATAATTCGTAATAACTAGTAAATTAAATGACTAGTAAATATAGATGGATATCAAAACACTTAGTTTTTAATCAAAATACTTAGTTCCTAAAACATTTTGTATCATGAAAATAAGTGCTAAACTTCACATTTATCAACTTTAAGAAACTTTCAAGACACCTCCTTACATTGCGGGAGTGGCACGTGGGGTAAATGTAAAATTGATTTATCAACTTTAAGAAACTTTCAAGACACCTCCTTACATTGCAAGAAAATTATAGTTTGAATAAATTCTTAAAGTATTTAAAGGCTTTCCTGCGTGGAAGTTCCTTTTTCTAAATAATTATATATATTTTGATTACAAGAAAATTATAGTTTGAATAAATTCTTAAAGTATTTAAAGGCTTTCTTGTTTTCTAAAATAATTATATATATTTTGATTATAGGAAAATTATAGTTTGAATAGATTTTTACACCATTAATTTCTTTTTCTAAAATAATTATATATATTTTGATTATAAGAAAATTCTAGTTTTAAATTCTTAAAGTATTTGAAAATATAGTTTGACTCACCCTTTAAATAAACCACTTAACCGGTTGAGTATTGTTTGTATCTATATGGCGGAGCCACAAAAAAAAAAAAAAAACTGAGCTCCAAAATTAATAGAGGGAAAAGTAATGATAAAAACACAAGCCATTCTTTCTGGTCGACCTGCAAAAATTAACATATTGTTAAATATATGAAGTCTAACATGATATGGTGGATAGCAAATTATTAAGGATCAATATCGTAGGTCATAGGATCAAAGTCGCCTGAAAAAGGTATTTTCTTGACAATTTCTTCGCAATAAATAAGTAAAACCCTCCAACATATATCTTAGAAAGCATGAGATGGAGGAATCACGAAATGGAAGCGGTATCAATTGTATAGGAAACGTTTCAGTAGGTTGCGAGAGAAATGTTTCAGCGACTTATTTCTCATGTAGAGAATGAGACAAACAACAACATATTATGGAAATGATCTATAGCTTCCACAACAACTTGAAGAAAACTTAAATGTAAGGGATCACTTCCATTCTGGTCCAAGTGAAATCAAGGAACTTAATCTAAATTCAATTCGTTTTCTTCTATTGATTTTCTAGCATGAATCCTTTTTCTCCTCTGAACCAAGGGAGGACTCAGATTATATTGCAGTTCTGACTTAAACTTGCCACTAAATATAGCAACTAGATGTTATGGCATCAATAGGCCAGCAAAATGCCCCAACAAAAGATAAGACCTCCACAATTAGCATGTCAAGGAAGAATGTCGATGCACATCATCGAATCAGAGGTGTAATTGGGCTTATTCAGATCATGAAGAGAAATGTCATGTTTCTGAACATGATGTTCTTTCAAATTGGCCGATGGAGAACACCATAAATTACAACAGAATTCTTGTCATTGGTAATGAAGAAATCATGGGTGTTCGTATTGGAGATTCACGTGTTAAGCCTCCAACATTCCTTCCCAATTTTCTGTGAAGACTGAAGCATTGGCCGATGATGATGAATCGTCTAAACAGAACCCATCAGGTATTTTATCAGGGCAACATAATGTTTTTGGGACCTGTAAAAAAAATCAGCACCAGAAAAGATTTCTATTAATCATGCAACTCAAATTCTTGTTCGTGGTAGAAATGTTCAACACTTTCTAAGTGTAGGGAATGGAACAGATTGAGTAGAGTCAAATAATTATTTAAGGTGGCCTTTTTGGCTTATTCCAAAAGAGAATGAGTCAATAAATAATGAAATGGAAAATGACACAGTGCCCGACAATTATTTTCCGCAAGCGACTAAAGGAGACACACCACGAGCAGATTTAGAAGTTTCCAAGTTTGACAACAACAAAATTGTTGGTTATTCCCAATAGTTCCAAATCCAATCTATAGATTACAGTCAAATAACAAATTCTATTTTTAACAGAATGATTTATTCTTTCAGAGGGTTCTAGTACTCCCTGAAACCATTTTAAGGATCAAGGCGCTTATGATGTTTTTCTATTTTTGGAAGAAGCTCGTTCCACCTTCACAAGATTCAACTTTCATTAATTCTAGCGAGTCAGATGTCTCAGGTTTGTACGTTGATATGTTGCAGGGGAAATAGAGGGTCTTCAGCTTTTTACAGGTTCTTCAAAGAGTTCCTCTTATTATTTTCGATTCCAGATACATTCGATCAACCACCAAAACATGCAATCTTCCCTGAATTCGTTTAAGTTATTTTAGTTGCTTTGAACCAATTGAAAATCTCTTCATGCAGTTCGGAAAGCCCTAGCTTCATTTTTTGTTTGCCTTATGATACTTCATCCGCGTCAGCATGTATTGATATGATCATTTTCTTAATCACAATACTGAAGAAGGGCATGGGTTTAGCTTCAAAATCCCTCCATCCTTTCATCAATGTCTATGAAACCAAGAATTATTTCTATTAAGAGCCAATGGCAAAACAATAGCTAGAATCACAATAGGATTTCACAGCAAGTACTTTCGGCAGATACTGAAAGAGGAATTGTTGGAGTTGTAAATTCCAAAACAACCCAGATTACAATAAGACGCCATAAATTTGAAAACGATCCAGATTACAATAAGACACCTTCCATCTAGAAGTAGCAGAAATAGGGGAAGACAGGCCATTGAAAAAACCCCTGAAACAATTTGGCCTTCATCCCTTACATGCTTGGGCTGGTGTTTTCTCTATGAAGATCCATGGTGACTATGCGCTTTGGTGCAACGAATCGGAGAGGAGGGTGACCACCGTTTACTAAACCCTCAAATTTTTTAACCGTTTAAGAAACCCTCAAAATGTTTAACCATTTCAGAAACCACTCAAAGATCGCAGTGACTCAGAGAGGAGGGTGGCCACTGTTTACTAAACCCTCAAACTGTTTAACCGTTTAAGAAGCCACTCAACTTATGTCCACCAAGCACCGGTGTAACCCTGATCAAATGATCAATATTAATCTCATCGTCTAACACAAAAATTAATGGCCCATAAAGTTACACCTGGCACACCAAGGGAGTTCATTTCAGAGGGAACGCCTTACGGCATAAATATATCATTAGCCATTTTCAAATGTTTTCTAATTATTATAATTTTGTCTATGATTTTTGATTTAGTATTAAAATGGATGAATTGCAAGAAAGAAGTTAAAACAACTTTAACAAACCAATTGAAAAAGATGAGAAATTAAATGCTAATCTCTTAATAAATTATAGCAATCTTTAGCGGCTTAAAGGAGAATATGGAACTTCAATGTGGAATCCACTTAAACCATAATATGGAACTTCAAAGTGGGATCGTGGTAATACTTGGAGGGAGTTTGAACAATAAACATTAATCACAAACAAAAGGATAAAAAAAAACCTTGTTGATTTCTTGAATTCAGGACAATCAATTTCTTGAATTATTTACATACTTAGAGGAACAATTATAAAAACTATTCGTAACTAAAATTCAACAAAGTTAGGGAAAATTGCTTACAAGATCCTAAAAATTAATAATTATACATCAATAAAACTTTCTTAACAAAATTAGGAAAGAAATGTTCACAAAATTCTAAAAAATAATAACTAATTATCATAAAAGTTATTAATTATAAAAGCTATGTTTAAACAAGACAAAAATTATGGTTGTCCCGAAATACTGAAGAGTGAAGCCTAGGGTTTTGGTCTGCAATCTGAATACTGTCACAAACTCTAGCGGAGGGCAGTGCCTTGTTCGCAGAGCTTTAGAGGCGTGGGCTTGCCGTGGCCCAACAGATGAGGCGCGCGGGGACTAATGGGGCCCCTTCATACAAACAAGCAATGATGGATAAAGAAAAGGCCCCATTGGAAGGGGTGCATATCTCTGGATTTGAAAATGCAGGAAAAGATGAGCTAAGCAAGAAGAAAAAGGCTGCTGGGCAAACTAAGGAAACCCAAAGTCAAAAACGGACAAATGGAATCAAGATTATGGAGGGAAAAGACAACGGGAACCTGTTGAAGCCCCGAAAATCGGGTCAACAACAAGGGGGATACCCACCCTGTCCGGACCTTGGTTGGCAGCTCCTTATCCGTTCGGTATAGCGGGTCCGACTGGGGATAATGGGACCAGTTTCCCAATCTAAGGGTGTGTGTGTGTGCAGAGTTGGATGATGTTGATCTAAGAGTACTTAAAGCTAATTTAATTCAGACTTTTAAACTAACTCTATGCTATTGTAATCTAATGAGAAACAACACATCTAATCTAC